>APFE030930619.1:0-48505 GCA_000404065.3 Pinus taeda
CCATCATCATACACAATGTTATCATCATCTTCATCGTCATCATTACCATCATTGTCATCGTCAAATATTATGTGATCCCTTCTTGTTTTAATATATTTTTAATTAAAAAAGTGTTACTAAGTGATAAAATCTAAGATTAACTAATGCTTCATCCTAATCGTTTCCATCGTACTCATCCCCATCATCATCATTGTCATTGTCGTTATCATCATCATCGTCATTGTCCTCATCCTCCTCCTCCTCCTCATCATCATTAAAAATTATATAATCCCTTCTTGTTTTAATATATTTATTGTCCCAAGAGGCCCTCTCCAGTCGAGTATGGTAGAGGTGTTGTAATGTCTTGTAAACATTTTGACTCGAGTCAAAATAAAATAAAAGGAAAAATAATCCTATCTTAAAATAAAATTATTTTAAACTGAAATAATAAAAATAATAATTCTAAGTTATTCTTGTTATTTATGTTAATTGTTGTTGGGTAGCTAAGTTAAACTTGACTTGGTCAAGTTAGTGGTGGTTTTATTTTTATTAATTTTTGTTAGGTAGTTAAGATAGGATTGACTTGGTCAAGTTACCGGTGGTTTTTGAGCTCTAGGCTTATGAGAACACATTGTATTGACCCATAGTATTCATGTGGAATACAACCTATTTAAAGGGATAAATTAAACCATCCTAGGTTCATCTTAACTCTGGATCTACCAAGTATTGAGAAGGATCAAATCTACGAATGCAGATTTCCATAGTTATAATTCATAATGAAGAAAATGTTTATGGAGAAACTTTGTTAAAAATAGTAGAAATTAGACATTAGAATTTGTTGGGAATGGAGAAAATGTTAATAATATTATAGAAAAAAATATATACTTATTTTTATATTTATTATATTATTATTAATTAAATAATTCAAACTATTAAATGGCCACATTTAGTTATATAAGGTAAAGTAATATAATAAAAATATAAAAATATTTGATAAATAGTAAACCTGAATTAATAATTAAAACACAATTGTCTGTAATGAAGAGGCGGGTCATTGCGAAGGTTGGGTAGTTTCACCATCACAAGTTTAGAGAGGCCCTGGAGATTGAAAAAAGGCCAGAAAATCTTAATAGGGATGACGGCTGGAAGATCAGCAGTTGCTGGATCCCAGCCCTGTCTTCCTAGCCGCCTCATTCCTTCTTCTCTTGGGTGTCCTGATGCCTTTATCCTCCTTTTTCTGGTGGGTCTCTTTAGCCTTTTTGTTTTTGTTGCCCCATTTCCTAGATAAGGGGCTTTCCTTTTGTGAGGGTGTAGGGTTAGTTTCCGATCTAGCAATAGGAGCCTATAGTTTTTTCTGTTCTTCTACTTCCTTCATTATGAAAGTTATGTGCAGTTTGATTTAAGGGTCGAGATTGAAGCTTTCCCTTTTTTATTCTCATAAGGGTTAACTCTAGTTTGATTATGTTTTTTTCGTAGTAAGAATATATATATGGGTAGGAGTTAATGAGATTAAAGTATAGGAATTAAATTAATAATAATAAGAATCACCATTAAATAATTTTTCATATCAATAATTATTAATAATAACATAATGGTAAACAAATTACATATTAACAATAAATAATATTATATTTACAATATTTATAATAGTATAAAATAAGAGTTTGGTCAGTTGGGTAATTAGGGGATTATTAAGGTAGAATTAGACTTTTTAAATGACTTTCACATTAATAGAAGGAATAAATAATTTATAGTATGGATTATAATTTGGTTAAATGGGTAGATAAAAGAAAATTTCCTTTAATTATATATTTATTATGGTCAATTAGACTTTTTGGATAATAATATTAAGAATCAATAATATTATATTTATATTATTTATAATAGTATAAATAGAAATTAGGTTTTTATTCATATAAATAATTATTAACAATAACATAATGGTAAACAAATTACATTAATAATAATATTCACAATAAATAATATTATATTAAAAGAGTTTGGTTAAATGGGTAGTTAGAGGAATATTAAGGTAAAATTAGACTTTTTAAATAATATTCACATTAATAGTAGAAATAAATAATATCAGATTTATATTATGTATAGTATGGATTGTAATTTGGTTAAACGGGTAGATAGAGGAATTTTTCCTTTAATTATATATTTATTATGGTCAATTAGACTTTTTAGATAATAATATTAAGAATAAATAATATTATATTTATATTATGTATAATAGTATAAATTAAAATTTGGTTAAAAGGGTAGATAAGAGAAATTTTTTCATTTAATTATAGGTATTAGACTTTTTAGATGATATTTATTACTGATATTATATAGGGGTAATGGTATGATATTAATGGGAGATAATGGTATTTTTCACCATTTTACCCCTATATAAGGGCATATTTTGATATTTTATTAATAATTAACATAATGGTATTAGATTAGTTTCTTTATTAGAAATAATATCTGATTTTTAAATAATTAAAATAAAATAATGAATTTTATTAATAAATATATGAATAATGAGAATATAGTTGTTAGAGGTCCATTAACCGTTACTTGTCAAAATAGTTGTTGGAATAGCCTGCTGTCCCTATTTATTGCATCGCTCAGATTGGATCTTCAACTTGTCCTGACGATGAACCACGCTAGTTGGTTCGAAACGCGTCGACAAATGGTTTTTTATGTGATTTTGCCGAAATTATTCTCTTAACAAGATTATGGATCACAAAAGTCTAAACTCCTTAATAAGTCATCTAGTCTGCGTTCTTACCACTTCCTAATTAAGTGGTATCACCAGCTAGAGCCGAATGGTGTAGCTATATTAATGTTTCATTTATATCTTGTTTTGAAGTCTTAAAATATTTTAATTTATATTCCCCTTCAGGATAAATTTGACCTAAGGATTAAATTTTAGCTTATGCTACAAAATCCCATGCCCTTGATCTAATTGTTAAGTCACAAACTAATCAGCATACTATGCAGAACTGATAGCCCCAAATGAAGTACCATACATGTAATCCTTTGTTCTCTACTTAACTAGGGTTATTAAGTTGCATTAAGCGACAACGTTATGTGTTCTCAGAAAATAGGGAAAACCTTTCATTAGCCACTCCTTTTTTTCCTGAACCCATCCAACAATTGGGCCAAGATCAATCCGACAAACCAAAAATGATTCGGGTCGCAACTAGCGTGGAGGCTAACGCCCCCCTTTCAACCTGAAACGATCACATGTCCATCAATCTTCCAATCCAATAACAGAGATTGATTCAGGTCTAAACATGCACAAATGTTAATGTCCTTGCCTTCACCTGGAATGGTCCAATGATCGGAAATCCACTAGATCAACGGCTCACATTTCATTTGGGTCCCAATTAGTGTTCAATTTAACAATGACCTTTCCACTCGATACTCTATACAATTCACCTTGATTTAGTCACATAGTTACATTAAATGTTTAGTCCCATCACATTTAAACCTAGTTAATCATGGAGCGGTAGCGTACTCGACAATAAATGTTATGCATGCATGTTTTGATTAGGATTTTAAACATTGGGAATACCATAATTTTCATTGTTTCACCTCCACAAACTTTTTTCTAGTTGTTCTTGGGACATTCAAACCTCGTGCAGTGAAGTTGAACCAACGTTGGAAAGCCAGCAAGCACCTCCTACACTCTAACATTGTTGTTAGTTCATCCTTTCAAGATTTTAGGGGGGGCGATGACTCAAAATCCTACAGATGACATCCTGCTAGACCCCTTGAGTCATATTCAAGATACCCAAGTCATAAACAATGATATATATACATTAAAGAAGGTTTTACATACCAACAATGAGCATACTAGAAACAAATTTCCGATAAAGATAGGGCTCTTGTGGGAAACATTTTTGTCTATGCATTTTGACCCAGATTCTATTATGTTTCTCGTTGAAAACTTAAATCATGATACAAGAGACATCACATGCATGGGGAACGGTCAGGTTTTCCTTCAGGTTTCTTAGGAACACTTTTGAATTTACCCACATTTGGTAAAATTTTGTCATATAAGGAATTAACCGAGTTATTCCTTGTATGCGATGACAAAGGGAAATTAAAGTTTTTACATAGTAAACTTAAAAACCTAGTGACATCTCTAAATTTTCCTTACCTATATCCACCAGTTCCCTCAAGCCCTTATATCAAACAATGACCTCCCTTCTAGCATTTATTCAGGGGTATTCTGATGATTCTAAAGTGGATGAGTCAATGCTTATCATTATGAGGGAGATACTAAAGAACCCTAATGAAATTACTATAGATTTTCAAGGCTACCTGACTAAAAACATCTATGTGGACTTGACTGTTGTTGAGTGTTATCAAATTTTAGGGATTGTATATATTTGTTCCACTTAGATTTGTTTAATTACATAGAGTAATTCATTATTACTATATTGATAGAACAAATAAAGACGAGGCTGGGAAAGAAAGGAAAATAGATTGTTGGTCATAGATATTATATATGAGAAGGATCCTTGGTAGTTATACAAAATATATAAACAGGTTCTCCTTTTACTTACAAGTCAAAATGTTACTCCAAAGGCTCCAATACCTACTACCATCCCAAAGAAAATGACAAAAGCTGTTAAAATTCCCACCAAGGGCAAGAATGTTTCTCAAAGTTAACTTAGTTTATTTTAGTTACTTTACTCGTTTTAACTTATCATTTATAAAGACGGTTCTTATGATGATTATCAAAATTTTGTATAGAATGACCTCATTTCTCGTATGAGTTGGTCATATTTTTTATGTGAAGAAAATTATTGTTAAAACGATCCTAATGAACCAATTACAGTAACCGATGTTGATGCTATTATGATCTTTTTTATGCAATTTTGAATATAATGTCCCTATAGTTTTATGTTTATTCTTTTGTGTGATGATGTACTAATTCATGTGATTTACATAATTGACTTGATCATTTGTTTGGATCACTACACGTTTACTCTTTCATTTTCTCTTAGATATCAATATTATTAGAAACTAATGAATAGAGATATTTTCATGAGTTGTTATTATAGGATTTTGAGTGCTTGATGTGTTTATTTTGTTCTAACAATTTATGCAAGATATACTTCACATTAGTGTATGAGTTGTTATTTTTTGCAGTATTTTACCTTTATGTGATATACTTATGTTTTTATACCTGTTATAGGTAATATTTTAACTTGATATATGTTTTGTTCTCGCAGTCTATAACAAATTTGTGTCTATTGATATTTATATTATCAATAGGTGATTGTATTTTTGCTGCTTGTTCTCAAGTTAAGTGAGTGAGAAGTGATCATACCTAATATGATGCCTTTCACACTGTTCATGATGAAAAGCTATCAATAAATGATATAAGTAAACTTAGTTTATCTTTTTCATTTTCCTTTTTTATAATTAATTTATTATTTTCCTTTTTTAACTTAGTGGGATGTTATTTTCTCATTGCGTGATTAAGATTTTAATTAGTGGTCAATGATTATGTGTAATGCATAAGTTTCTTCCTTCAGTGTCTATAACTCGATCATATGTGTGTGTGTGTTATTTAGAATATATTTTACAAGTTAGTTATAGGGAATACCCCTGAAGGTGTGGGGAAACTAGACCTTTTAACCTAAAGCGGGAGGATTTATATACTCATTGAATTTCTTTTCAAATTGTTCGTTATTTCATATCAGCTTTCATGGCATCAGTCATTTCCCATTTGGCTTCCTTTAGCCCAAAGTTCTTCCACTACACTTTGACTTTCTTTATGGCTCTATTTTGCAGAATTAAACTCCTCCATTATAGATGTGCAATGGCTATCGTTGGAACTATGTCTCTAGTTCCACCTATAGCACAGACCAATCAATCAAATGATTAGAATCTTGTACATATATTTTAAGAAAAGAAACATGGAAAACATCATGAACTTTAACTAATGGGGGGAAGGCTAGTATATAGGGCACTAGTCTAATCCTCCCAAGGATCTCAAAAGGCCTGCATTGTCATGGTTCTAGCTTGGCACATGACCCAATCCTCAAAAAATTATTCTTGGGTTTAATTCTCAAATAAACATGTTCCCCAACTTGGAACCCTTTATGCACCCTATGTTGATCTACATAGTTTTTCTACCTATCTTATGCCACTTTAAAATTATGTTTAATGAGATAAATTTGTTGCTCCATTTCCTTGATCATATCATGCCCTACAAGGACCCCGATCACTAGATTATCCCAGTTGATAGGAGTATTGAAACTCCTTCCATACAAAGCCTCAAATGGACTCGTCTTTAGGGATTATCGTATCCATTGTTGTAGGCAAAATCTACAAGTGGAAGATACTCTTCCCACTTCTTGGGATGATGCATTACATACATCCTCAACATATATTCAAGGATTCTCTTTTCCCAATATATTTTCCAATCTATCTGTGGATGGTATGTTGTGTTGAATGCCAATTCTGTCCCCAAACCTACAAACAGTTCCTTCCAAAACCATGAGGTGAACTTAGTATATCTGTCTGACATAATTTTCTTGGGAATACCATGTAGCCTCCAAATCTCCTTTATGAAGATTTGTGCCACTTCATTAGGAGAATTAGTGGACTTTACTGTCACAAAGTGAGCTACCTTGCTTAGCTTGTCAACCACGACCATGATTTCCATGTTTCCTAGATATTTTAGGCAACACCTATGATGAAATCCATAGAAATTACCTCCCATCTCCATTCTAGAATGGGAATAGGCTATAATAACCCTGCTGGATGCTTGCATTTGACCTTCAGTTGTTGGAATTCTATTCATTTTGCCATAAAATCAGCCACTCCCTTCTTCAAATTCAGCCAGTAGTAGTACCTATTAATGGTTGTGTTGTAGCGGCTACAACCACCCTCCAAAATCCGGCCTATGCTTTGATTTTGGAGCCTCCCTTCCTATCCACAGGAGCTTATCTTGTACTGTTGTCAAGTATACTTGATTTGATTGCGACTTATCATTTTGATTTACGCTTGTGTTTTCTTGTTTTCGCACTTTCTAAGTCACAAGCTAACCTCCTGACTTGGTTTTATAGTAGTTATGGGCTTGCCTCCAGAAACTGTGCAATCCTTGAGAGCAGTTAGCCTTAACGATTGGAATTGTGCAGTCCAAAATGGAAGTTTGCCTTAAGATCAGAAACTACATATTCATGGAAGGCAGCCTAGCATTGGGCCCAGAAGTTTCGCAATCCATTATTGAGCTCAGAAAATACGTAGTGCATCGAGCCAAAAAGTTGCCCAGTTCCCCAGAATTGCCCAATCTTTCCTGGCAGCGTGCATGGCAAGTTTCCCCAAAAAAGAAAAAATCAAAAAAGATAAAAGGAAAAAAATCCCTAAAAATAGGAATCCATTATTAGTATCCTAAAGGAGGCACACTACTATTTTTAGAAACTTTCGCCAAGTGTCACTTTTTCCTTGGTTTTAGGCATGCATGTCATAAACCCTAATTTTCTCAAATCTATTTAATCGACACCTCTAGAGCTCATTTTCACATTTGATCTTAGAGCTCTAGCATTCTCGAGGAGATCAAGGAACGTTCGGTGTGGTCATCATCGCTTTTCCAAGTGAGTTTCGTTTTTATCGTCTCTTGTCGCTTTTTTTCATTTTACTTGTGTGAGTATTGTTTTGCTTATCTCTTCATGTTTGTTGGATTTTCAACTTATTTTAGCCTATATAAGTGTTGTTCTAAGTTTATATTTTTCTTTCACAAGTGTCGTGTCAGTTTTCTTGTTTTCGCGCTGATGGCCGTTGTTCCGGCGACTCTCCTTACATACTTAATTTTCCTTCGGTTTGTCGATTTTATGCACTTTATCTACATTGATTCATTCATACTTATTCATATTTTCACCCAAGTTCACATCATCCCTCAAATGTGCTCGTTTCCCACCCTTCCAACAGGTAGATATGCACATTCCTTGGCCAGATTTTCCTTGCCCAATTGGGCACTATGCAATCCTAAGGCTCAATCTGAGAGCTTGGCCTCTAGAACTGCATAGTACACAATACAGGTTGGCCCAATTGCACATTGCACAGTTTCAGGTCTCATCCTGTCACCTTGGCCATTGAGACTGCCCAATGCGCAGTCTCTTCTATGTAGGTTTTAACCCCGTATAGAAATTACCTACATACGAATTCTAAATCACAGGAAAAATAAAAATGCGAGAGCATAACACATAAAACACATATACACAGAGATTTCCCACTGGATCCCAAAACCGGGACTACCAGCTGGATTTTTCATTATATTCCTTTCAATGTTACAATACATATTTATACATGTCGAAGCATCCAATACCATGGACCGAAAACCATCGCGTCCAAAACCATGGACCGAAAACCATAGGTAGGTTCGCCCAACCTAATATAGGGTCCAAAAAAAAATTTCCCGGGGCGTTGCTCCGGACCCCGCAGAGGGGGGCTGCCACCCCCGCTGCGCAATTAGCACAACGAAAGGGGGGCTCTGCCCCCCCTCTAACCCCCTGGTTCACTACGTAGGTTAGTCGTGGAAAGAATATAACACAACCCAACATTCTAGTCTCTTCCCAGGCTGAATTGTGCACTACGCAGTCTCAAGCCTCAGGTTGCACCCTTGGTTGTTGGGACTTCGCAATGAGAAATTACCACAGTCATACTCCTTTTCTTGTTTATGGAAAATTTTCAATCATTCTCACTAGTTGCTCGATTTGCTACTTTATCATGCTTTGAAGCTAGATTTACAAAAGCTAATGTTTGCTTGCCACGAATGCTTTTTCTATCCCACGGGTACCACAGTTATTGAGCACTTCTCTGTAGCAGTCATTGTTACCATGGCACCAAAGATATTTGCTTCAAAATATACCACTGAGAGCAGTACTAGGGAAGCAGTTGAGAAAACTCTAGTGGACTTGCCAGTGTATGCAGACACTCAAATGTTTGCAGAAAAAGGATTTAGATCTAACATGGCACAAGGTTAAGGAAGATTTTTCAGCAAGGAGCTTCAAATAAGATCTAGAGGGCTATTAGGTTTACATCAGTGTTCAACAGTCGGGATTACCTAGGATTTCATGCAGGTATCCAACCTTCCCATATGCATATCTCATCAGCTTACAGTCCATGGGAGGAAAGAATTCGCAAGATGAATGTGGATCATGTTGTTATGAAAGCAAATTTAGAAATTGAGGCAAAGAGGAATTAGAGGTTGCAGAGAGAATAATGAAGGAAGAGAGAAGCACAGTGGAGGAGAATGGAGGAAGATAAGAAAAAGAAAGAAGAAGAAGAAAGGCAATGTGCAATAGCAGTAGAAATAGTGCAAAAGAAATATGAAGAGCAGAAACAGAACCGGCCAGCAGCAGAGGAGAACAACGAGCAGGTGTAGGATTGGGAGCTTGCTTAGTAGATTGAAGACTCGATTGAAGCTGTAGACATGGAGTTGGAGTTGGAGCCGTAGAATGAAGATGTCGACCTGATGTCGAGCACACCACAAGTCATCATTCAATCTCCATCGCCTCCAGTAGCAGAGCTAGCTCTGAGTGAGGAAGGGGATGTTGTTCCTCTTGATAATTATTCAGTAATAGACTTGTATAATATTTCGTATGATGAGTTCCAAAAGAATATTTTACAAGAATGAGGAAATAATTTTCCAGATGATCATGTGTCACCTGCATTTATTAGAGAAAGGGTGATAGTGGCAGACACTAGGAAGAATCTGAACGCCATTTCCAAATCCAAATTGGCCTTCATAGGTGTATAAATATCAAACTCGGTATTTGATGGCTGAGAATGAGCAATTGGCTCAAGACCTACAGGTTGCCAAGCAAGAGGTAGAACAACTCCACGAAGTAGAACTGGATGTGGCTTCCACATAAGTCTACTTGGAGGAAATGAGAGTAATTATACTTAGTGAAGTATCAACACTTAGAGAGACCATGTGAAACCTTTATGAGGATTTGGTGACCGTACATAAGGAAATTGTCCATTTGGATGGTTTACAGTATCATAGCAAAGCTTCTTTTAAAACCCTCAAGAACGTACAAGTTGTCATTACCTACATGCAATAATGGACAATGCAATACAAAGGGGCAATGCTTGACTTACGGAAGAAAATGAAGCCACAGGAAGAGATGGAGAGAGCCAGAGTTCGAATATTGATTCAAAGAACCAAGCATCTCGCCTCATTTATTGGTAACATTCAGGCATCGTATGTACGGTTATTCAAGAGTTTGGATGTCTTGGTGAAAACACACAAGATCCCATTAGTCTGGTAAGAGATCGAAGAGTACTTGGAGCATCTGAGACAGATTGCCACCAAGGAATATTTGGAGTTGAATAGACAGAACATGCAGAACTACATTGCAGGTCTTGTCGAAATTATAACAATGTTTCTCATGCTTTAGAAGGAAGTTGAAACTGGTTCCAAGTCAATGTACCAAGATGCCATCGAAGATAGATTTTGCCTCTAGCTAGACACACCATCACGCAGTTTGGGGATGTCACAGTACCTAGCTTGGCACCAATATGTTACCAAGAAGAATCAAATGGAAGTTGTTGATATAGAGTTCTCCCAAAATCAATAATCATAGTGTTTTATCTTGTTAGGTTGTCAAGTTGTATCTACCCTATTTTGTCTTATATGGGTACAAGTGTAAATTGTAATATTATTTGTAATTATTTTGTAAGTGAAATTCCAAGTCTCAATATTGGAATGGGAAGAATCGTGATGTAATGTAATGAGTCATTTTGTAAATAAGTTGAAGAGTCATGAGGGGAGTCCAAGAGTCACAAAGGGGAATGTGAAGAGTCACTCCCTTTGTTATTAATATATCTGGATAACTCATGTAAAGGGATTTTGGGAGCCAAGATTTTGGCTAGGCTTAGGCTTAGGAAGAGCTTGGGAATTTTGTGAGAGCCTTGGCATCTCCATAGCATAGAGAGAGTATACTTCTTTGGAGGAGTAGGTGTTGCTAACTTTAACGTTCCACTATTGGGGCTAGTGGCTCGTCAATGGTGTATGTATGATTGGAACTTTCACTTTGAATAAAAATCAAAGCCGACACACTTTCATTCATATGATGTGAATATAGTAGGACTATTCTTGTTGTATTTGCAATGTATTTTATTTAACTTACGCGCATGGTTATGAACTATTTTGTTTGCATTTGTACGAATCTTGTTGAACATGTGTTGCTTTATTAATTCGTCGCCTCAACTTGTGGACTGTTCTGCATGTTAGCTCGTGATGTCATTATGCTTGTGTGTTCTTTTTAAGTTGTGTATTATTACAGGCTTTTAAGGGGCTCACTCTCTTTTCCCTTCATGTGTTAGAACCGTTCATGCATCACACTTAACTATTTGGAGGGTCAGATATTTATTCTCACTAAAGACATCATACACCACTCTATACGTATTTTCAACGAAGGAAAATAATTAACACCCAACTACTATGAATCCTACTCCAAACGGTGTGAGGTTTAGATGGGACTTTATATCGGGGAGATCCCCTAAATGTTGGCAAAATCAGCACTGTCAACATTTCTGGTGCTAGAAGGAAAGCTAGAAGACAAGTTGAGCCCTTTAAGTCTATTTTGAATATATGCACTCATTTAATGACTTCTCTAAAAATCATAACCTCGGATGTTTTTCTAGATGCACAAATTTGAAAGTATCAGCGAGACTTATTGATGACTTGTCAAATTTGAAATTCAATGGTAAGGGTGAAACAATCTTATTTGAGCACACCACACACTTTCTTGTTTTCTGCATGAAGCACAACATCCACTATGAGGATGTCGGTTGTAGGTTGTTCAATACGGGAATGGTGTAACACATTGCCTGATTCCTCCATACACTCTTTCTAAAATATTTTCATATAACTATGTCGTGCCTTTTATATGTATGATCATAATACTTTGTGCAAGAAAAAATTAAATTTGCGAAAAGCACTTGATGAATCTGTCCAAGATTTTCACGATCATTTTATTCATTTTTTCTTTGAATTTCTCAAAGATGATGTTGATTGGTCTTTCTTGGTTGACAAGTTCTATATCTTGTTCACATTTCAGAAAATCTACATGAGCTTGAATCTTTTGAATCTCTCCCAACATACCTCAGTATTAGAGCTTTTAAATCTGTGATGGATAAGGTTTTTTTCCAAGTGACCCTTTTTCCCCTTCTCATTAAACAGCTCTAGTTCCATAGGTTGAGGTGGGAGAATTTGAGAATTCATTCGTTCATCTACCACCATCTTCCCCCACCCCACATACTTATAATTTTAGTGCAGGTTTGTACTTTAAATCTGATGGTTACGATGAAGTGTTATCTCCTCATCCTCCGTCGCTTGGTTCTTTTGATCCTCTGGATTGTGAGTTGTTGTGTTCACCTGTAAACTTTATCTTTTTTATGGTCATAAACTTCATATCTTGGAGGTTGTTGCACATAAATTTATTCTTCTAGAATTCCATTCAAGAAGGTTGATTTCACATCCATTTGATATGCCTTCCACTTGTTCTGAGTTTTTGTGGCTAGAACTTCTCTTTAAATATCCAATTTGGCTATCGAAGCAAACGTTTCTCCAAAATCTATTCCTAGTTGCTGCGAGAACCCCATTGCTACAAGTCTTGCTTTAAATCTGTCAATTTATCCTTTCTCATTAAACTTTTTCTTATACACCAATTAGGTTTTTATCTCTTGGAAAATCAACAAAATCCCAAGCATCATTTTTTTTAATAGCTTTAATTTCTTCATCCATGGGTTGCACCCAATTTTCATCTCTAATTGCTTCTTCAAACGAAGAAGGCTAGAATGGAAACAATGCAAAATTTGAACTAACATCCAAATCATCATAAATACCTTTCACACTTGTTATCTTTCTCTTACCATTACTTGATTCATCACCTGATTGGTTGTTAGGAGAATGTTGGTCTGTTGATATGCTTGAAGATCCATGCTGCTCAAAAAATCTTGGAGTCCTTGTTGGTGTGTCTTTGTTTGTTGTCTTCACCTATGATTATTGTTGCTCCTATTTTGCTACATCATCTTCTTCCATCATCATCACTTCTGCATCAATTGTTTTTTCTATACTACCATTCCACGACTCTTGTTCTTTGAATCCAACATCCCTACTAATTATGGTCTTCTTGGTGAAAGAGTTATACAATTTGGAAGCTTTTGATTGCTCACTATAACTAATAAATATGCATTTTTCACTTTTATCATCCAAATTTCCTCTTAGTTCCTTAGGAACATGTGCATAAGCTACACATCCAAACACTCTGAGATGAGATCCGTTGTAAGACATACTTGACCATGCTTCTTCTGGTACTTTGTTCATCACACTCTTTGTAGGATATTTGTTTATCACATAAACAACACATGCAATTGCTTTTGCCCAATACTCACTAGATAAGTTTCTTCCTTTCAACATGCTCCTTTCCATGTTCATAATTGTCTTGTTCTTTCTCTCTACTACACCATTCTGATGCGATGTGTATCTAGTTGTAAATTGTCTTGTGATTCCATGTTGTTGACTATAATCATGGAATGCATGGTTTGTTTCTCATGGTTTATTTCGGAGGTTGGTCCTAGCCTCTCCTTAGTCTACAAGATTTTTTTACTTACCAATTTTGGACATAATATGGTGGCCTCACAGGCAAAGGATGGAGGTCTCCCATCCAAAATCGTTATTTGGTTGATCTAACCCTTCTCAATGCATAGTCATTTGTGAGTCATTTGAACTAGGATAAATGTAACCCCTTTTATTTTATAATGAAAGATGATATTCTTTTCGACTAAAAAAAGATTTGACATGGATTTCCTTTAATTGAATCCTCGTCGAAGTGGAGCTAAAATAAGTCTATAATTTATTTTTTTTAATAAATTATTTAATCAAAGTGGACCAAATAGTTATAAAAAGCATTTTAAAAATCGTTATTATTTAAATTATATAGTTTTGATGACTGATACTGATAGTTTTAATTTAAAATTTATAAAAAAAAAACATGTTTATATTTAGAAATTAAAATTAATTTTAAAAATATTTGTCTATATCCATTTTAATTACAAATCATCTAGTATAATATAACACTCAATGCATTGTTTTTTTAATTTTAATTTACTTATATTTAAATTAAACTTTAAGAACTAGTTACTATGTAGTACTTGTTTTTGGCATAGTTAACTTAGACAAAGACCAAGTATTCTATCTCATAATTGTTATTTTTTTTTTTTTTTTGTAGGTCTGGGGTGGGACTCTCTGATTTACATGTCCATTAAGTACCCTCAACGGGGGAAGGGTAGCCCAAGATTTGAACCCAAGACTTCCAGTTCGGTGAGACTTCATTTCCACGGCCATTGCCGCTTGAGCTACCCCATGTGGACTCTCATAATTGTTATTAAGGAGTAGGGTCATATAAATAAAATTGCGGATAAATTTTGATAAACATCAATTCATTCACCGAAAATATTAACATTTACTTTATATTTATATATATTAAACGATAACTTTACTCTATATTATTATTATGAATTTTTTTAAATAAATTTTTATATTATTTCTTGTCAATTTTCACGTAATCGAGTGAGCTTACGTCAACCATCACTTTGCAACACTTTCATGTCATAACCAGTACAATATAATTACTGCACACATGTGAGATTGGTTCGTTGATGCAATCGAATGTCATTAGTTACTCCCTCGGGCTCCATAGCCGAACATAAGTCACCTAGTTTGTGTTCTTACCACTTCATAATTAAGTGGTATCCCCAGCTAGAGCCGAATGTTGTAACTATATTAATGCTTCATTTATATCTTGTTTTGAATTCTTAGAATATTTTAATTAATATTCCCCTTTGGGATAAATTTGACCTAAGGATTAAATTTTAGCTTATGCTAGGAAATCCCATGCCCTTGATCTAATTGTTAGGTCACAAACTAATCAACGGACTATGTAGAACTGATAGCCTAAATTCAAGTGCCATACATGTAATTGGACCAAGATCAATCCGACAAACCAAAAATGATTCGGGTCGCAATTAGCGTGGAGGCTAACACCCCCCTTTCAACCTGAAACGGTCACACATCCATCAAGCTTCCAATCCAATAACAGAGATTGATTCAAGTCTAAACATGCACAGATGTTAATGTCCTTGCCTTCACCTGGAATGATCCAATGATTAGAAATTCATCAGATCAATGACTCACATTTCATTTGGGTCCCAATTAGCGTTCAATTTAATAATGACCTTTCCACCCGATACTCTATACAATTCACCTTGATTTAGTCACATAGTTACATTAAGATGTTTAGTCCCATCGCATTTAAACCTAGTTAATCATGGAGGGGTAGCATGCTCGACAATAAATGTTATGCATGCATGTTTTGATTAGGATTTTAAACATTTGGAATACCATAATTTTCATTGTTTCACCTCCACAAATTTTTTTATAGTTGTTCTTGGGACATTCAAACTTCATGCAGCGAAGTCAAACCAACGTTGGAAAGCCAGCAAGCACCTCCTACACTCTGACATTGTTTTTAGTTCATCCTTTCAGGATTCTAGGGGGGAGGATGACTCAAAATCCTACGGATGACGTCCTTCTAGACCCCTTGAGTCATATTCAAGATACCCAAGTCGTAAACACTGATATATATACATTAAAGAAGGTTTTACATACCAAAAATGAGCATACCACAAACAAATTTCTGATAAAGACATGGCTCTTACGAGAAACATTTTCTCTGTGCATTTTGACCCTAATTCTATTATGTTTCTCATTGAAAACTTAAATCATGATACAAGAAACATCACATGCATGGGGAACGGTCAGGTTTTCCTTCAGGTTTCTTAGGAACCCTTAGAGAAAATGTTGAATTTACCCACATTTGGTAAACTTTTGTCATATAAGGAACTAACCGAGTTATTCCTTGTATAGGATGACAAAGAGAAATTAAAGTTTTTACAGAGTCAACTTAAAAACCTAGTGACATCGTTAAATTTTCCTTACTTATATCCACCAGTTCCCTCAAGCTCTTATATCAGACAATGACCTCCCTTCTAACAGTTATTCAGGGGTATTCTGATGATTCTAAAGTGGATGAGTCAATGCTTATCTTTATTAGGGAGATACTAAAGAACCCTAATGAAATTACTATAAATTTTCAAGGGTACCTGGCTAGAAACATCTATGTGGACTTGACTATTGCTGAGCGTTATCAAATTTTAGGCATTGTATATATTTGTTCCACTTAGTTTTGTTTAATTACCTAGAGTAATTCATTAGTACTGGATTGATAGAAACAAATAAAGACGAGGCTAGGAAAGAAAGGGAAATAGATTGTTGGTCATAAATATTATATACGAGAAGGATCCTTAGAAGTTATACAAAATATATAGACAGGTTCTTCTTTTACTTACATGTCAAAATGTTGCAAAGGGATCTTGATAGGATATCAAAATAATCTAGAAGAATTTTATATTTAATAAAGGAGAATAGTGTTGGACAGTGTTTCCTTTTACCTGATTACTCTATCATCTAAGCCTATGGATTTGAAGGAAACCCATGTCATTTGCCTAAGTTTATTTCTCCCTAGTTGTTTGCTTTGTGTCTTGATAAATATTTATGTTGGTGTCTTTCTCCTTTATAATTCATATCCAATGCAAGAAATTCAGTTTGTCTACCAGCATATGTTCATGATCCAAAGCTTGAGCTTGAAATATTAGCTAACATTGGTTTCCCTCCTAAAAATGATATGAAACTAGCTAAAATGGAATTGCCTCAAGCAACCATGACTAAGCCAACCTCAATCAAAGGGGATCCTATGAAATAGGTTTCACTTTCATGTTACACCCTCCGGGGTAAATGTGCATATAAACAACATAATAGGAATAGAAATACAATAAACATGTCAGCCATCAAAATCCATATATATATATCAGTACATTTGCACACGAAAATCAAGGGAACGAATTTTTCATCAATAAATGCAACGAACCAACCGATGATGGGACTACCACGTTCCACCCGACCATAGATTGGCTAACCCAGGTCTCTCTTCAACTAATCACCCCTGTGCCAGATTCCAAGCATGAATGCGGGACTCATAGAACACATAAAAAACACCAATCAATGTGGATTCCACCGGCTTTCTCTGCCTACACCATGAGGAATTTGAGTGCCTCCTAGTCTCTCAGGCTTTACCGTGGTTCTTCAATCTGATCCAAGGATCACTAGGCCCTACACCGAGACATACTCTCTAGGATTTACCATGCATTCCATCCCAAAATCACTAGGTCCAACGGAGAGAAAATCCACATGTTGGCTTTACAGTATATCTCGTCATTCACTAGCAAGGATTCCTAGGCCCACCAAGGCACACAATCTGGCTTTACCACAATCCACAGTCCATTTCAGGGGTCACTAGGCCAGTGGCTTCGTGCATCCTCAATCTGGTTCAGGGACCACTACCACCATGTTTTTGTCAATTCGGAGATCCACCCCACTCAGCTTCGAATCCAATCCAGCCATCCCCCACAAAATGCATGAGAGAACCCATCTCATCAAAGCTATTTGGAAATGGCAAGGCTAGGCTAAAAATACTGTCACACCTAGCAAAACCCATGCCATGGTAGAAAATAAAAACATGTAATCCCATGCATGCCAAATCTAGAAAGGAAAAAACACATGCAAGTTGATACTTGCAATGAAGCATGTTGTAGCTGCTTGATCATGGCTTTCCCTCCTTGATTTTTTCTTCCTCTTGCCTTCTTTTCTTTTCTTACTCCAATGCCAAAGTGCTCCAAGAAAACTCTAAGTGTCCAAGATTATGAGAGAGAGAGAATAATGAGAGAGCTCCAAAACTAAACTAACCAAGTCTTGCCCACTAATCCTCATAAGCCTTTTCACTAATGAGGCCTCTATTTTCTTCATTTTCCATTATTTTCCTTCAATTTCTTCCTCACATGCAACATGTGACTTTTCACCTTCCTTTTCTCCTAATTTCCATTATTTTCATAAATAAACGTCCCAAAAATGTCATTTTGCCTCTTTAATTCCTTAACCATTGCCTTTGCCAATTTCCTTAGCCATAAACAACCAAATGAACACCCCCTAGGATATCTTGCTCACCATTCAACTTGGAATATGTGCCCCATCATCCATAGTATTTATATATTTTTACATGGAATTTTCACCAGGGTTGTTACACAACCCTCCCCCTTGGGGGAACACCATCCTCAGTGTTCAATGACACCTATAACCAACATGACTACTAAAAAAAAACATACTACCCATGGAGTTTTATAACACAACTCGTTGCAGTATTTACAATGAATGACCCTCTCAAAAGCAAAACATCATGACAACATGACCATATAAAAACCATAC
Source organism: Pinus taeda (assembly GCA_000404065.3). Lineage (NCBI taxonomy): Eukaryota > Viridiplantae > Streptophyta > Pinopsida > Pinales > Pinaceae > Pinus > Pinus taeda. The sequence goes on from APFE030930619.1 coordinate 18,383, forward strand.
CCCATATTGGATCTTTATAACACAGCTCATTACAGTATTTACAATGATATACACATTTGTACATTTGCTCAACCAGCAAATAAAATAATATGAATCCACAATAAGGGAATCTATAGGCTCACACCTCCACCCTCAAAGGAATACTAGGATCCACCTCCTTCCTAAGAAGTCTAGAATCCACTACAAAGTCAAATTTTCATCCAATGTCCAACGCTATAATCCTGCGCCACTTGTCCTCTCAGCGAACAGTTATTGGCTCATCGTTCCAAGGCATACTCCCAATGCACATCTGATTCCATCTGGCAACGCTAATGACCAAAACAAAATTATTTGTGACCTTCCCTTCTCTGCTACACAGTCCCTCGTGAATCTGGTCACCCCTTCCATGCAATCACTCACATTCAAAGTTCTGCTGGCACCCCCATCTTGGGCAGTCCATCCCTTGGTAAGGCTTCCTCGCATCGAAAGATACAAAAACCAAGGCATATACCCGCCTCAATACATCATACTAGTCATAGCATGCTCGTGGAAATCAATGGACACTATTGGGTACCAGTGTCCCACAATGGCCTTGTTTGTGAAGTGCTTTACCAACATACTGCTGCATGTTCCAATTCCTTTGTTGTTGTTGCCTAATTCTTGCATTCGTCACTCAACCGAGCATGTTCATGAATTCCTATACCAAGCACATAACTTCCATTAGATTTAAAATAAATTGAAATAAATTCACGTCATACCTCATTGGTAGCTCGTCACTAAGGTATATTTGCAATATTGTTCGCTTCCTGTCACAACAAGTCAAACTAGCATACTTGGCCAAATCAACATATATAAAGATATCACATCAGGTTAGCTCAAACACAACCATCATAGATCAAAATCATAAATCACATGTAACCATCATAAACCAGAATCATAGATCATAAACCAGAATCATAGATCATAAATCAGAATTATAATTCACATGTAATCATCATATACCATAAACATAAGTCACATGCATAATAAAACTAAAATAAAATGTTGGTACTTATCCTTTCATCAATCCTTAGCTTCTACCTTCATCTTTATTCCATACACACTTCGGCTCAGTTTCTACACCTGACAAACACCCAGTGCCTTCTCCTCAACCATGTGCATCACACACATACAACCACACCATGAAATAAATGCATCTACACCTGACATACAACACATGCACCTACACCCAGTGTACAACACAGTGCATCCATCTGTACCCGATGTGAAATACCACCCAATACATGTGCCTACACATAGTACAACACAACGAGTACACATGCCACAATACCACGACTACATGATGCACATACATAATACCACATGCCCTCAACACAACATGTATGACATGCACACAATACCACATGTGCACCAGTACCATATGTACAACATGTACACAGTACCACCGATACACCGTACCACCTACACAACATGTGCATAGCTTCACATGTACACAGCGCCACCTACATAACATGTACGCATTGCCACATGTACACTACACCACTTGTATAATGTGTACACAATACCACATGTACATAGTACCACATGCACGACATGTATGTGACACCACATGTACACAGCGCCACATGCACGACATGTACATAGCACCACATGCACACAGTGCCACTTGTACAATATGTACGCAACACCAAACGCACATGACACCACTTGTACAATCATGCACACCACACCATGTGTACATAGTACCAATGTACCACATGCACGCAATACCACTTGTACATAGCATTGCATATCCAACACGTACATAGCATCATTTGTACAAAGCACTACATATCCAACATGCGCATAGCACCATATACACACAACACCGCATATCCATCATGCACACAGTACAATATGTACACAATACCGCATATCCAACATGTACATAGAACCATCTATACCCAGTATTGAATATGTAACATTCATACAACAATATATGTACCATCCTTTACATTGCATAAATAACATGTACACATGTTATGTATACACAACACCACAAGTGCACGCATCATAGATGCAACATATACAACATATGCATAATAGTAGTACCACACATCCAGAACCACATTGTCCTTACTAAGAAACCTTGCTTCCGGTATCTCATACATGCTTATCCTGGCATGCCACAGACAACACTGCTTTCACTTATTCATGAAACACATACACAACATTAACAACAACAATCCCCAACATAGCCAAGGCATATGATGCCTCAAAGCCATTTACTTTACCTTTTATGTTACCTTTCTCATGACTATTTTGCTATTGTCCATTTACCACAATGGACCCAGCCAGTGCAACCGGCTGTCATAGCCTTACCTTCCGTTGCGCTTACTCATGCACTGATCATCTTCTGAATCTTACATTATCTTTCAAGTACCACACAACTCTCCCTGATCTCCATCAACGTTCCTCTTTCCCAACTGATTCCCAAGACTCAAACCAATAAAAGATAAGACAAGAAAAAACCAAAAAGAAGACCACGAAAGCCCATAATGATATGACACTATAGCAAAGTGGCAAGGCCTTGCACCAGACATAAACAAAACCACAAATCAAGCTCAAAATACCAAAAGCATAAGACTGACACCATGACTCAATCCCCATGGTTCCTAAGGAAAGCGTAACTTGAGCCATCTTTAAGATTTCATGGCAACCTGTCTTGCCAACTCCCTACATCATCCTCACACATGTCAACCACATGTTCCAAATATCAAGACAATCATATTTATCAATTTGAGATCAACTTTTAGAAACAATCATGTCATAACCCATAGTAAAATCATAGTCATTGGTCGTAATACTACAACTATCACCTACTATATTCAAGTACATATCAACTGTCTCAACACAAATATTTTAGTACAATCATATTAAAACAATATCATTTGAACACATACTCATATTATGCATTTCATCAAACATTCATACCATGTTAAATAAATCAACTAGATGACATAATCAACAGTCAAGCACAAAATATATGACATAAGCAACTGATACCTTAATGTATCTCAGGGGAGGTGATCTTGTCTACATAATCAATCTAGTTAGCATGATATAACTTTATAGCACATCAGCTCAAGCACTCATAAGATCATGATATCCATAACAATATCTAACTAACATGTTCACATCGTAAACTCATATAAATATGCAAAGTCAATCTAGATTAGTATGACACCATCTAACAAATATGTCAGTTCATACCTGAATATCGCAACCATAACCATCTACATAGGTAAAACCAAGTTAGCACAATACATATAACATTAAGATCTTCAAGGCAATGAACATAATCATCACATATATGACCAATCCAAATTATAACATAAATATCTCAATGAAATGACCCTAATCATCAAGTTAATAGCATATAACAACAATAAGCTATATATCATACTCATCAACAACATACAACATAATCATCAGGTTATCTAATATAAAACAACAATAGCAATGCATACAACTACAGGTTATTATCATTCTTGACTATCTGACACATGTTCATATAACCACACTAATCATCTAACATCTATCATGAATGTAACCATAACATCAAATACATGTTCATAAACCTAATGTATATAACCCTAATGCATATAATAATCCTTAACTTACATACCTGCATGCTAAACATACAATACCTGTATGATAATATGCTCTTACCCCAAAGTCCGATGCTACAACCTCATTATGATGATCTACATCTCCTGCTCTATCTCATACAACACATTAGCATCATAACAACCAATATCATCATAATGATCTAAATTGCATACATTGACTTTACATATTTGACCTACTATACATGCATAATCATAACCAAGACCATACTTGCATGACAACTGCATATACACACATAAAAATGAGTACCAAACAATACACACACCATTCTAGCTAGAGTCCAGTCATCAATGCATGACCATATCAAGTACGCAAACCATGACCTCATGCATGACAACAACCATTACTCCATTGTACACATTGTCACATGCAACCAACAATATGCATAAGCAATGCTAAATCAACTACACCTATGCATAAACGCATGTATTCGAACATAAGCAATCAATTCTTGTAATCAACCTACAAGATTGATACATGTAATCAAAATATTCAAAAATGTAACCTAACATACAAGGATGTAAGTCGGTATCACGAAATCAACATGTAAGCGAAATATAATTAATATACAGTCAGTCACATGTTCCAAAAATCAAGACACTGTGTCTATTAATTTGAAATCAGCTTTCACCAATACTAACAGCCTATAAGCATACCCCCTTACTATCCATGGCCCACACTAAGGTATAAGAAGGAAGTTACGATAATGGCCCGATCTCCAATGTCCAATTAGGGAAATGAGATCTCCAAAGCTCTACTAAATTTAACCACATTTGAAAAGAAATTGATTTTTATTTCTCATACATTTGTATGAGACTAAGTCAAAAACATTTCACTTATTCCACTTGTAACATAATAACTAAAAACATGCCACTTTTCCATTTCCTTACATGCAACTTTTCAAATTCCTTGCATGAAACCTTTCAAATTCCCTACATGCAACTCTTCAAATTATTTGCATGCAAATAGACATATATCAGCTACATCCATATTATCATACTACAATATTATCCCCTCTAAAAAATAACATTTTCTTCAAACAATTACCATACTTTCACATTTTCTTCAAGCAACTACTATATTATTACATTTGCATGTAAGCATTTCTTCAAACACTTTACATGCAAACTAATATAGAAAACTATTTGCATACAAATCAATACTATCCCCAACCACAAACAACATACTCATTGGGGCATTTTATCAAACAATTTGTATGTGATTAATCAATGAGCCATTTAAGCATTTCATCAAACACTTTGCATGCAAACTAATATAGCAAATGATTCAATGCATATATCCTAAACTGTAGTAGTACAAGTTATGGAAATTGAACCATATGATCAGTGGTATTTTCCCTCACTATGGTTCAAGTTTCAACTTTTGAGATTTCATAGATGAAAAGTTATAACAAAAATACCAACATAATCATATTTGGTGCACAATTCTAGGAGTATCTAGAAAGCTTGACTTCCACTGGTCATATATCCTAAAATATAGCGAATATTCGGATATTGAAGTCATAGTTGTCTTTCCTAATCCAAGGAAAAGGAACGTGGTGACTCCAAAGGCTCCAATACCTACTACCATCCCAAACAAAATGACAAAAGTTGCTAAAATTCCCACCAAGGGCAAGAATGTTTCTCAAAGTTAACTTAGTTTATTTTAGTTACATTAATCGTTTTAACTTATCATTTAGAAAGACAGTTCTTATGACGATTATCAAAATTTTGTATACAATGACCTCATTTCTCATATGAGGTGGTCGGATTTTTTATGTGAAGAAAATTATTGTTAAAACGGTCCTAATGAATCGATTACACTAACCGATGTTGACGATATTATGATCTTGTTTATGTAATTCTGAATATAATGTCTCTATAGTTTTTTGTTTATTCTTTTGTGTGATGATGTACTAATTCATGTTGTGATTTACATAATTGACTTGATCATTTGTTTGGATCACTAAACGTTTACTCTTTCATTTTCTCTTAGATATCAATATTATTCGAAACTAATGAATAGAGATATTTTCATGAGTTTTTATTATAGGATTTTGAGTGCTTGACGTGTTTATTTTGTTCTAACAATTTATGCAAGATATACTTCACATCAGTGTATGAGTTGTTATTTTTTGCAGTATTTTACCTTTATGTGATATACTTATGTCTTTATACCTGTTGTAGGTAATATTTTAACTTGATCTATGTTTTGTTGTCGCAGTCTATAACAAATTTGTGTGTCTATTGATATTTATATTATCAATAGGTGATTGTATTTCTGCTGCTTATTCTCAAGTTAAGTGAGTGAGAAGTGATCATACCTAATATGATGCCTTTCACACTTTTTGTGATGAAAAGTTATCAATTATATAAGTAAACTTAGTTTATCTTTTTCATTTTCCTTTTTTAATTTAGTGGGATGTTATTTTCTCATCGCATGATTAAGATTTTAATTAGTGGTCAATGATTATGTGTAATGCATAAGTTTCTTCCTTCAGTGTCTATAACTTGATCATATGTGTGTGCCAGTGTGTGTCTGTGTGTGTGTGCGTGTGTGTTATTTAGAATATATATTACAAGTTAGTTACATGGAATACCCCTGAAGGCGTAGGGAAACTAGACCTTTTAACCTAAAGCGGGAGGATTTATATACTCATTGAATGTCTTTTCAAATTGTTCATTATTGCACATCAGCTTTCATGGCATTAGTCATTTCCCACATGGCTTCCTTTAGCCCAAAGTTCTTCCATTACACTTTGACTTGCTTTATGGCTCGATTTTGGAGAATTAAACTCCTCCATTCTAGAATTTCCAATGGCTATGGTTGGAACTCTCTCTCTAGTTCCACCTATAGCATAGACCAATCAATCAAATGATTAGAATCTTGTACATATATTTTAAACAAACAAACATGGAAAACATCATGAACTTTAACTGATGGGGGAAAGGCTAGCCTATAGGCCACTAGTCTAATCCTCTCAAGGATATCAAAAGGCCTGCATTGCCATGGTTCTAGCTTGGCACATGACCCAATCCTCAAAAAATTATTCTTGGATTTAATTCTCAAATAAACATGTTCCCCAAATTGGAACCCTTTATGCACCCTATGTTGATCTACATAGTTTTTCTACCTATCCTATGCCACTTTAAAATTATGTTTAATGAGCTAAATTTGTTGCTCCATTTCCTTGATCATATCATGCCCTACAAGGATCCCGATCACTAGATTATCCCAATTGATAGGAGTATTGAAACTCCTTCCATACAAAGCCTTAAATGGACTTGTCTTTAGGGATTCTTCGTATCCATTGTTGTAGGCAAACTCTACAAGTGGAAGATACTCTTCCCACTTCTTGGGTTGATGCATTACATACATCCTCGACATATATTCAAGGATTCTATTTTCCCTATCTATTTTCCCATCTGTCTGTGGATGGTATGTTGTGTTGAATGCCAATTTTGTCCCCAAACCTGCGAACAGTTCCTTCCAAAACTGTGAGGTGAACTTAGTATATCTGTCTGACATAATTTTCTTGGGAATAGCATGTAGCCTCCAAATCTCCTTTATGAATATTTGTGCCACTTCACTAGCATAATTAGTGGAATTTACTGTCACAAAGTGAGCTACCTTACTCAGCTTGTCAACCACGACCATGATTTCCATGTTGCCTAGATGTTTTAGGCAGACCTATGATGAAACCCATATAACCCTGTTGGATGCTTGCATTCGACCTTCAGTTGTTGGAATTCTATTCATTTTGCCATAAAATCATCCACTCCCTTCTTCAAATTCAGCTAGTAATAGTACCTATTAATGGTTATGTTGTAGCGACTACAACCACCCTCCAAAATTTTGTGTATGCTTTGATTTTGGATCCTTCCTTCCTATCCACAGGAGCTTATCTTGTACTGTTGTCAAGTATCCCTGATTTGATTAAGACTTATCCTTTTCATTTACGCTTGTGTTTGCTTTTTTTCGCACTTTCTAAGTCACAAGCTAACCTCCTGACTTGGTTTTATAGTAGTTATGGGCTTGCCTCCAGAAACTGTGCAATTCTTGAGAGCGGTTAGCCTTGATGATTGGAATTGTGCAGTCTAGACTGGAAGTTTGCCTTAAGCTCAGAAATTACGTATTCATGGAAGAAAGCCTAGCATTGGGCCCAAAAGTTGTGTAATCCATTACTGAGCTCAGAAAATACGTAGTGCATCAAGCCAGAAAGTTGCCCAGTTCCCCAAAATTGCGCAATCTTTCTTGGCAGTGTGCATGGCAAGTTTCCCCAAAAAACAAAAAAAGATAAAAGGAAAAAAATAATCCCTAAAAATAGGAATCCATTATTAGTATCCTAAAGGAGGCACACTGGCTATTTTTAGAAACTTCTGCCAAGTGTTGCTTTTTCCTTGATTTTAGGCATGCGCGTCACAAACCCTAATTTGCTCAAATTTATTTAATCGACGCATCAGAGCTCATTTTCACATTTTAACTTAGAGCTCTAGCATTATCAAGGAGATCAAGGAACCTTCGGTGTGGTCTTCGTCGCTTTTCCAGGTGAGTTTCACTTTTATCGTCTCTTGTCGCTTTTTGTCGTTTTACTTGTGTGAGTGTTGTTTTGATTATTTCTCTTAATGTTTGCTGGAGTTTCAACTTATTTTGGCCTATAGAAGTGTTCTTCTAAGTTTTTGTTTGTCTTTCACAAGTGTCGAGTCGGTTTTCTTATTTTTGCACCTATGGTCGTTGTTGCAGTGACTCTCCTTACATACTTAATTTTCCTTCTATTTGTAGAGTTTATGCACTTGATCTACACTGATTCATTCATACTTATTCATATTTTCACCCAAGCTCGGATCATCCCTTAAATTTGCTCGTTGCCCACCCTTCCACTAGGCAAGTATGCACATTCCTTGGATGGACTTTGCCTTGCCCAGCTGGGCACTACACAATCCTAGGGCTCAATGTGAGAGCTTGGCCTCTAGAATTGCACAGTAGACAGTACAAGCTAGCCCAACTACACATTGCATAGTTTCAGGTCTCATCCTGTGACCTTTGCCATTGAGACTACGCAATGTGAAATCTCTCCCAGTCTCTTTCTAGGCTGAATTACGCACTACGTAGTCTCAAGCCTCAAGCTACACCCTTGGTTATTGGGACTTCGCAATCAAAAATTCCCACAATCATACTCCCTTTCTTTTTTATGGAAACTTTTCAAGCATTCTCACTAGTTACCCGGTTTGTTGCTTGATCGTGCTTTGAAGCTAGATTTACAAAAGCTAGTGTTTGCTTGCCATGAATGCCTTTTCTATCCCAAAGGTACCACAGTTGTTAAGCACTTCTCTCTAGCAACCATTGTTACCATGGCACCCAAGAGATTTTCTTCAAAATATACCACTGAGAGTAGTACTGGGGAAGCAGTTGAGAAAACTCTAGTGAACTTGATAGTGTATGCAGACACTCAAATGTTTGCAGAAAAGGATTCAGATCTAACATGGGACAAGGTTAAGGAAACTTTTTCAGCGAAGAGCTTCAAATAAGATCTAGAGGGTTGTTAGGTTTACATCAGTGTTTAGCAGTCAGGATTGCATGGGACTGCATGCAAGTATCTAGCCTTCCCATGTGCATATGTCATCATCTTACAGTGCATGGGAGGAAAGAATTCACAAGATGAATGTGGATGATGTTGTTATGAAAGTGGATTTAGCAATTGAGGCAAAGATGAAATAGAGGTTGCAGAGAGAATCATGAAGGAAGAGAGAATCACAGTGGAGGAGAATGGAGGAAGAGAAGCAAAAGAAAGAAGAAGAAGAAAGGCAATGTACAATAGTAGTAGAAATAGTGCAAAAGCAATATGAAGTGCAGGAACAGAACCAACGAGCAGCATAGGGGAACAGCAAGAAGGTGTTGGATTAGGAGCTTGCTCAGTATATTGAAGACTTGATTGAAGTTTCAAACATGGAGTTGGAGTTGGAGCCACAGAATGAAGATGTCGACCTGATGTCAAGCGCACCACAAGTCACCATTTAGTCTCCACCACCTCCAGTAGCAAAACTAGCTTTGAGCGAGGAAGGGGATGTTGTTCCTCTTTATGATTATTTAGTAATGGACTTATATAATCTGTCGTATGATGAGTTCCAAAAGAAGATTTTACAAGAACGAGGAAATAATTTTCTAGATGATTGCGTATCACCTGCATTGGTTAGAGAAAGGGTGATAGTGGCAGACGCTAGGAAGAATCTAAACGCCATTGCCAAATCCAACTTGGCCTTCGCAAGTGTAGCAATATCAAACACTCAGTATTTGATGACCAAGAATAAGCAATTAGCACAAGAGCTACAGGCTACCAAGCAAGAGGTAGAACAGCTCCATGAAGTAGAACTCGATGTGGCTTTCACACAGGTCTACTTGAGGAAATGAGAGCAGTTATACTTAGTGAAGTATCAACACTTAGTGAGACCATGCAAAACCTTTATGAGGATTTGGTGACCATACATAAGGGAGTTATCCATTTGCATGGCTTACAATAGTAAAGCAAAGATTTTGTTAAAATTCTCAGGAACATACAAGCTATCATTACCTACGTGCAATAATGGACAATGCAATACAAAGAGGCAATGCTTGGCTTAGGGAATAAAATGAAGCCACAAGCAGAGTGATCCGAGTCCGGGTGTGACAAAGGCCCCTTCCAAGACCTTTTACTTTTGTGATGTATTAAGTTGCATTTTTAAAAAACATAAATTAATAAATATGCATGCTATAAAGAAGAGGAACATGACAATCATCAGCACATGAAAACATAAGTCATTGATAACAGAGTTCATCCTGGAGGGACTACGTCTCTAGGCCCCAATTTCAAGATGGTGTAGGTCGCTGCAATAAGTGTTGTCAATAGTGATGATGTACATAAGAGGTGATGTCGTTATCATACAAGGAAAATTCCCTCACGCAAGAGTGGCTCCAAGAGATATTCTGCTACAAGAACTCTCAATCAAAAAGGACTCCTATCAGTATGACATAAACTCATGCATGATGAGCATCCCACCAACATGGCATAAAATGGATTCCAATGCAATCATACATGGTGACACATGAGTATCCCAGCAACATACAACAAAGGGATCTCAAATAAAAACATGATGAACCATGACAACAAGTACATCACGCAAATGATTCTGCATCACATCAAGCAGGAATCATGAAGCAAGGAAGAAAACAAGATCCCACATCAAACATCAAACATGGATCTGTGTAGTACAATGCATAACAAAAGAAGTACATGAATAAACTGCATATACCTCACATCCAGGGGCCATCTGAAGAAAAGGATGACAAACTACTGAAGTCGGTCGTACCATCAACCTCGCTGTGTCGAATCTCATGGAATGACTGCTCGCATGTTGAATGTTGACACCTACACTCCACTTAGAAAAGTGGCCGAAAAATGAAATGAGCAAATGGAAAATCTAAATACACCATCAAATTTTTGGCGTCGAATAAAGCAAAATCGACTATCAAATTTCTGAATTCTGAGAAAATGAAAATCTAGGGCTCAAGGAATCTTTTAGATTCCCCCTAGATTCCTCAAAGATTCCCTCCTCTTGGTCCTCTGAAAATCGGCTGCTCAAATCAAGAAACTGACTATGCCATCGATTTCATGTCGCTGAGAGGTGTAAGATCGACATAAAATTTGTCCAATTTGGACACTGCAAAAATTTCACCCTCCTGGAAATTTCGCTCAATGATGTTTCCACCTGCATTAAAAATTAGCATTATCTGTTTGAAGACTTTGGTTGTTGTGCTTCAGTTCTTCTAGGGCCTCTTCCGTGGCTCGCAACTGAATCTGCAATTACTCCTTTTCCTCTGTCTCTTTTTGTAGAGTTTCATACATTATTTCCACCCTTTTGGAAATTTTGAGCATGGTCTCGTACATCACTTTTCATTCTTTGTCGCTGCACGTTCCATTGCTCATGCTACAATTCACATCCACGCAAAGACCGCTCTGATACCATTTGATACGGGTCTGGGTGTGACAAAGGACCCTTCCAAGACCTTTTACTTTTGTGATGTGTTAAATTGCATTTTTAAAAGAACATAAACGAATAAATCTGCATGTTGTAAAGAAGAGGAACATGACAATCATCAACACATGAAAATATAAGTCGTTGATAACGGAGTTCGTCCAAGAGGGACTACATCTCTAGGCCCCGATGTCAAGTTGTTGTAGGCCGCTGCATTAAGTGTTGTCAATAGTGATTATGTACGTAAGAGGTGATGTCGCTATCATACAAGGAAAATTCCCTCACACGGGAGTGGCTCCAAGAGATGTTCTACTACAGGAACTCTTAGTAAAAAAGGACTCTTATCAATATGACATAAACTCATGCATGATAAGCATCCCACCAACAAGGCATAAAAGGGATTTCAATGCAATCATACATGGCAACACATGAGTATCCCAACAACATACAACAAAGGGATCTCAAATAAAAACATGACGAATCATAACAACAAGTACATCACACAAATGATTCTGCATCACATCAAGCAGGAATCATGAAGCAAGGAAGAAAAAAAGATCCCACATCAAATATCAAATAGGGATTTGTGCAGTACAATGCATAGCAAAAGAAGTACATGAATATACTGCATATACCTCACATCTACGGGCCATCTGAAGAAAATGATGACAAACTACTGAAGTTGTTCGTACCATCAACCTTGTTGTGTCGAATCTCATGGAAGCATTACTCGCACGCTGAATGTTGACACCTGCACTCCACTTAGAAAAGTGGCCAAAAATGAAATGAGAAAATGGAAAATCTAAACACACCATCATATTTGTGGCATCGAATAGTGCAAAATCGACTGTCAAATTTCTGAATTTTGAGAAAATGAAAATCTGGGCCTCAAGGAATCTTTTAGATTACTCAAAGATTCCCTTCTCTGGGTCCTCTGCAGATAGGCTGCTCAGATAAGGAAACTAATTGCGCCATCGGGTTCATGTCACTAAGAGGTGTAAGATTGACATAAAATTTTTCCAATTTGGACACTGCAAAAATTTCACCCTCCTGGAAATTTCGCTCAATCATGGTTCCACCTACATTAAAAATTAATTAAAAAATTCACCTCAAATTCCATGCTCGCTCTTGGTTCCTCCATGCTGCCTGGGTACACTGTTGAAATGAAGGTTTATATAATATCTCGGGTAGAAATATCAATGAAATCAGTTTGGTATAATGGTAAATAACGCAATTAGTAACGCGGAGGTCGAGGGATCAAATCCCAACCTCACCAAAATTGCATGTCGTTTGGATTTTTTTAAACAATCGTATGGATGTTTTGGGGGTTGGGTCTGCATTGGGTGGACCGCTCCATACCCTTTGTATCCCTTTTGAACTGGCGCGTTAAATGTTTAAGGTTTGGGCTTTTTGGTTGGAGGTACGATGGTTCAACGTGGCGCATTTTATGAGGCCGCCGCGTGGGCGGGGCTGGCCCTCCAACCGACCATGGGTTCAATCCCACTGGCCCCTCCATATTAATACGATGGTAATGTTATTGTGCAGTGGGCATGGGCTGAGTCCACCAGAGGTGGCCCACCCATCACCCGAACATTGTTTTTTTTTAAATAAATGTGGTTCGGGTTTGGGTTGGGGGTCGACGAGGATCATGGCACGTCGACCAATTTTAAAAGAATTTGTTATGTTGGTTTGGGGCAGGGGGAGCGCGCGCGAGTGGCGGGGTTGGTGGCTGCCACCAAAAAAAAAAAATATATATATATATATATATATATATACTATATAATATATATATAATATAATATATAATATAATATATATATATATCTTTAAAAGAGGGTAATTTTCAAATCTTTAAAAAGTAAGGGATATTAGGCATTTTAACGAGGCTACAATTTCGCTCGTCTTCGGGATCCAAATTCCATGCTCAGGGCTCGGTCAATTTGTAGGACATTTAAACTTAGCCCACAGCCCAACTTTGACCAGAACTTTGACTGGCTCTATCTTCCTTGTCTGGACTCGGATTGACAAACCGTTTGCACCACCACGATCATGATGACGAGATATTTAACATGAACCTAGTTCGAGCATAATCCAAACACTTTGATTTTTGAGCTTCCATAAGCCCTCTTTGTCTTGTGTGTGTCCCTGGAGCCTCTTGGATCACAGAGATGGAGAGAGTCAGAGTTCAAATATTGATTCAGAGCAACAAGCAGCTTGCCTCATTTATTGGTAACATTCAGGCATCATATGCATGGTTATTCATTAGTTTGGATGCCTTGGTGAAAACACACAAGATCCCATCAGTCGGCTCACTCACCAAATCCAAACCCAAGAACCAAATCTGACAAGAGATCGAAGAGTACTTGGAGCATCTAAGACAGATTGCCACCAAGGAATATTTGGAGTTGAGTAGACAGAACATGCAGAACTACATTGATGGTCCTGTCCAAATTAGAACAATGTTGCTCATGCTTTAGAAGGAATTTGAAACTAGCTCCAAGTCATTGTACCAAGATGGCATGGAAGCTAGAGTATGCTTCTAGCTAGACACCATCACGCAATTTGGGGATGTCACAGTACCGATCTTGCCACCAATATGTTACCACAAAGAATCAAATGGAAGTTGTTGATCTAGAGTTCTCCCAAAATCAAGCAGCATAGTGTTTTATCTTGTTAGGTTGTCAAGTTGTCTCTACCCTATTTTGTCTTGTATGGGTACAAGTGTAAATTGTAATATTATTTGTAATTATTTTGTAAGTGAAATTCCAAGTCTCAATATTGGAATGGGAAGAATCGTTGTTGAGCCCTAAAACTGCCTCTCTTCTACATACTTTCCTAGACCTTTTTTTTCCCACATCAATGCCTCATAAGCTATCAAAGATTGTTACATATTGATTCTAGGAGTGCATTTAAGTGGTTTTCTAACTATATCCTTGTGTGTGCTATTTGATTTAGATTTTGTTCATCAGCTACAGAATGTAGCCACTTTCCGCAGCTGATTCGCAATTCCGCAACAATTTTTATTGTTTTATAGGTTACAGGTGTTGGCAGGTGAAACAAGGCACGTGGGCATCTCAGAAATGATCTACACATGGATAAGGTCCTATCTATTCAGCCGAATTCGTGAAGAAAGGACTTGGTCAAAGGATGGTCAAACAAGGAGTCCTACATCAAAGAGGTCTCTGTTTCAGCACGTGAAAAGTCTGAAATCGTTCCTAGATTCATGGATCCCTCTTGACAGTTGCAGGCCATTTCCATGACGCAAATCCAACATCCACCTTTTGTAGATTGAATGTTTATGGCAACCAAGAGGTTGAACTTACGGGTTCTATCCTGTTTACGTGTCCTCTGCTGAAGATTTCTCTCAGAAAAAAAACAGTTGTCTATTTTCCTCTATAAATAAAGCGTTTGCAAACGCAAGTAGTTAGTCTTGATGTTAGCTTTTATGTTGTTGGTGTAGTGTTAGTCTTGTTGTTGTAATGAGAAGACATATCCTCTATTTTGCAATACAAAAACTCTGTTTCTTATGACTGTTTAAAGCGTGATTTTGAGTTGACAGTGTATTAACCAAAGGCCGTGCAGAGGGCCCCTGCTGGCTAAGGTTTTGCTTTTCGTTTTTGTAAAGTTTTCATGCATCTTTTCTCTTATTTCCACTATATATTTCTCATAATTTGTTTATGTTGTTAATCTTTTATTCCTGTACATGATTTCGCAGCATTGCATACCTTTTTTTACTAACACTGATCAGTGTGTTTCAGGATAGGTTATGCTTGAGCTTTTTCATATAATTTTTGCATCAAGTAGTGATATGAGATTTGCTTCTCTGCTGAACTTTTTAAGATTTTCAATTTCAGTTGTTATGCTTTGATTTTAGTGAGATTTGTTTGCTACTTTTAGCTAGTTTAGATATCAAGTTCTTCATGTTATTTGACGTTATCTCTGGTGCCATGGCTTAACCCGAGAAGTTAATTGGTGAGCTATCAGATTATAAGTGAAGTAATTTGATTTTGCTTTCATTAATCTGCAAGTAGGTAGTTTAGATATCAAGTTCTTCATGTTATTTGACGTTATCTCCGGTGCCATGGCTTAACCTGAGAAGTTAATTGGCGAGCTATCGGATTATAAGTGAAGTAATTTGATTTTGCTTTCATTAATCTGCAAATAGGTAATTTAGATATCAATTCTTCATTTTATTTGACGTTATCTCCGGTGCCATTGCTTAATCCGAGAATTTAATTGGCGAGCTATCGGATTATAAGTAAATTGATCTTGCTTTCATTAGTCTGCAATTTTTGGTTTTTTTTTTTTCAGTGCAATAGTTTAGATTTTATTTCTGTAATTAGATGGCCAGCAGAGACAGTGACCTCATGATCAGTATTTCATCTTTTGTTTGATTTAAGTAACTGCATATTTACATCATTGTTCAAGTACCGATTTTATCAATAACATGTTTTGAGATCTTTTGAAGTGCTAAGTTCTGGAAACTATCATAAGAGACATAAACCTTGTCTTAAATCTACATCCATACTTGCCCTCTAAAAGTATTATTAAAACCTAAGAATATGATTTCCGTTTGCAGTAGGAGACCAACAAGGACAAAACCGACCAAAAAAAATAAATAAATAAATAAAAATAAAAATAAAAAATAAAAATAAAAAAATAAATAAGAAAAAATAAATATAAATAAAATAAATAAATAAATAAATAAAAAAAAATAACAAATAACAAATAAATAAATAACAATAAAAAATAAAAATAAAATAAAAAAATAAAATAAATAAAAAATAAATAAAAAATAAAAATAAAAAATTGAAAACAATAAAAGTAAGAAGATGTTGTCTTGCACACACAGTGCACCACAATTCATCAGTTTACAACTCCCGGATTGATAATTAATGTAGCAATTTAGGGCATACTAAATTGACTAAACAATCGTAATGTAATGTAATGAGTCATTTTGTAAAGAATTTGAGGAGTCATGAGGGGAGTCCAAGAGTCACAAAGGGGAATGTGAAGAGTCACTCCCTTTGTTACAAATATATCCTCATAACTCATGTAAATGGATTTTGGGAGCCAAACTTTTGGCTAGGCTTAGGCTTAGGAAGAGCTTGGGAATTTTGTGAGAGCCTTGGATTCTCCGTAGCATAGAGGGAGTATACTTCTTTGGAGGAGCAAGTGTTGCTGACTTTAACATTCCACTATTGGGGCTAGTGGCTCGTCAATGGTGTATGTATGATTGGAACTTTCACTTTGAATAAAAATCAGAGCCAACACACTTTCATTCATATGTTGTGAATATAGTAGGACTATTCTTGTTGTATTTTTAATGTATGTTATTTAACTTACGCTCGTGCTTATGAACTATTTTTCTTTCATTTGTATGAATTTTGTTGAAAATGTGTTGTTTTATTAATTCGTCACCTTAACTTGTGGACTATTCTGCTTTTAGCTCGTGATGTCATTATTCCCATGTGTTTTTTTTTTTTTTTTTGCTTAAGCAAGAGTCGTACCTTCTGTTCATTATAAAAAATGACACAAGTTACATATAATACAACTATCCCAAGAGACCTGAGGGACATAAAATCAACCATCCACTCAGGGCTTGGTTACCAAGCCAAGAGATGGATAAATGGTCCAAGGGCCCACAAATTTAACTGTGAGACTATCACAAAACCCACCAATGCCTAAACCCCTCGAACTGTCTATAAAAATATGTCTGCTGAGACGCATATCAGACCAAAGAAGGCATATTCTTTTATTCCCCAAACGGACTCGATAATAAAATAGAATCAATACAAAATAGATTTCGGGTCCGAATGGTGGAGTAAACATCACTCATATAGTTCGCCCAAAATCCACCAATGCCGATCTCACTGCTCAACATGCCCAGACGATAATAGTGAATTTTCCAAAATTTGTGTAATCCAAAATTGCAACCTGCATCCAGAAGCCCGCGATCTGAAGAGTCCCTTTGATCTAAGTCGTCCACTTTGACGCCTAAACCAACGGTCCAGGAAGATATCACATGGTAAAGACAACCGAGCTTTAACGGACCGCCCCACCAAGCTGCACGAACAATCATGATGTTGATCCACACAGAGAGATCCAATGGTAGAGAATCAAATCGCACGGCACAAGTTAACCAGGCGTTAGTATGCAACTGAGGGCGGTTTTCCGAACCCTCACTCTGCCACGTGTAGGAAAAGGGATGGGATCGCTTCAAAATCACTAAAACCGTTTCCCACTTAAGAGCGGTGCAATCATCCAAATATCGCCAAGGGAGCGGCTTTCCTCGCCGAGGCCCAAAAATGTGAAGATTCTGGAAGCTGGTATGACAGATATTCTTTCTGCATCTGCTCAAATTTCTGGTCTGAGCCTGCATCCCAGAGAATAAGAGAGGCGCACCATTAATTAAGGAATAATGGTAGCCGTTGCGCTTCCCCCAAAGAATAGTGAAGACCATCTCGCTGATTCCGGGGTAACTAGTGACCATCCGAATTTGGCCCCCCACCGAAGACCTATTTGCTAGAAACTAATAACACATATGAAGGCTAAAAGGTTAAGGGCTTGCCTCCTTGGCTTTGTGTCTGAACACTCCCCTATCTTCTTCCTCTTGCTCACAGCAAAGAGTTCTCAGTCTGCTTTGTCGCAACTCCTGCCACACCATCAAAACCTGGACCTCTATATTACTGACCCCCTGATTGGCAAGAAGATCCGCCAGCTTGTTGGCTTTTCTGCGAACATGATGGAAGCTGACAGTGCGCAGGTTTTGTAGGTGATCCTAAATTCTCTGGAAAACCCTGATTAATTTCCAGTGTCTGGAGACTTTCTCCAGTGTTGTTCCACTATTTATTCTTTTCACTGAGTTAATTACTAGTTCAGAGTCTGCTTCTATTATCACATTGCAACAATTATCCTGACTTAGAAAATCCAAGCATTGCTCCAAAGCCATTAGCTCAGCCATGTTATTGGTAGTTGTTCCTAGGTGACAATGGAAGATGAAGATAATACTTCCCTTGGCATCCCTAAGGACTCCTCCATACCCAGCGATTCCCGGGTTTCCTGTTGACACTCCATCAATGTTGAATTTTAGATATCCTTCTAGGGGAGGATGCCAGAAATCCTTCTCTGTGTCTCTTGCCATAACCTTCCTATTAACACCTTGAGGAGTAAGACCCTGCAGCTCCAGCTGTCTGAGAATTTTCCCATCCACATCTGAGGGAGGATTAATAGGGTGGTTGCGAACAGTGGTAACCACTGTCTCCTTGAGTTGTTTCAGGATTGTCTCAAACAGGCGATATGGGGGATTTTGTTCCCCCTTAAATGTTCTTTTGTTCCTTTCCTTCCAAACATTCCATATAATGAAGCTTGGTGTAAGGGCCCAGGCTGAGTTGAGAATTTCATATTCCAAAAAATTTCCCCTCCAACCATTAAGGGTATTGATGATGCTCCCTCTGTCCCTGTCGGATTGTTGAAAGATTTTGGAAAATATTTCCCATAACCAGGAGGTGAAAATATAGCTATTGAGAAGATGCTCCATTGTTTCTTCTTGCTCCCCACAGAGTAGGCATGTAGAAGGCCATAGAACACCCCTCTTCCTGATGTTGTCCCAAGTTAGGATTTTCCTGTGGTAAACCAACCACATGAAAAGTTTGATTTTCATCCACCCTTGGTGCCTCCAAAGTTTCTGCCAGGTTTTTTCCGGAACCTAGGGATCCAGATCAAGGAGAATTCTTTTTGCTTCTTTAGGATTAAAGGTGGCCTCTTTATTATTGCCCCATCTTAGTTGGTATTTTCCCTCTGAAACTAAGATCATCCTTTGTTCCACCATTTTCCTTAGCTCCTCTGCTTTTGTTTTCAAGGGGTTGTTATTTCTGCAATCAATGTTTTTCCAGATTCTCCATTTCTCCATCTGCTGAGTATTATCCCAGAAGTCCTTTACTTTAATTAATCCTTGTGAATCTGTCTCATGTTCAAGGTCGATGAAGTCCTCTTTTAACAGTATAGGTTCTTGTTGCCACTTAGCTTCCCAAAAAAGAGCTAGATTTCCTTCTCTAATTTCCCAGAAACTATTTTCTTGAACTAATCTTCTGTTTTCCCAGGCTTTGTTCCAGATGTGAGAGCCCTTAATATTACTTGACATTCTTATGAGATCACTAGTTTGCCAGGATCTTGCATATTTTTCTTTCCAGATATTTTCCCATTGGGTTTCTGGATTCTGAACCCAGTGCCACCAAAGTTTGGCCCCTAAAACCTTGTTGAGTATTTCCTGATTATCCAAGCCAAGCCCTCCATGATTTTTGGGTCTGCAAATTTTTTCCCAAGAAACTAAGGCCCATTTCTTCTTCATCTCCTCCTTACCTTAGAGGAAATTTCTTTGTATATTTCTGAATTGCTGAAGGACTCCTTTTGGAGCTGGGAGGGCAGATAACATAAAAATAGGGATAGCTTGGAAAACAGATTTTGTGAGAACCAACCTGCTTGCAAGATTGAAAGATCTAAAGGTCCATTTACTGACTTTGTCATGCAACTTATTAATCAATGGTTCCCAAATGCTTTTGAGCATTGTTTTAGCAGTTAGAGGGACTCCCAAGTATTTTGAGGGAAGGGAATCCCTTAAAAAGCCAAGAATTCTGGAAATATTCCTTTATATCGTAATATTGGTATTAAAGAAAAAGATTTTTTATTTGGAGAGATTAACTTCCATACCTGTGGCCTTTGCAAAGATGTACAAGATTTGTTTATATGTTGTAGCTTCTTTGACTGTGGGGACTCCTTGTAGCATAGTATCATGTACAAATTGTTGATGCGTTAGAGCCTAACCATTCTCAGTTAGTTGAAGGCCATTAATCTTACCTGTTACTTTAGCATGCTTGATGGACCTACCAAGTCCTTCCATCATGAGAATGAAAAGAAATGGCGAGAGTGGGTCTCCCTGTCTGAGGCCTTTGGAAGGACAAAAAACCTTTGAGGGAGAGCCATTCACCAAAATGGACAAGATGGAGGAAGTGACTAAGGCCATCACCCACCTGACCCAATTATGATCAAAACCAAAAGCAATAAGTACCCTCTTCATATAGGTCCAGTTTATCTTATCATAAGCTTTGGCTATATCTAATTACATGATCATTCCAACCTACCTTTTACTACTGAAGGAGTGAACCACCTCTTGGGCTTGAATGATGTTGTCTAAAATTTGTCTGCCTTCCACATAACTAGATTGCTCCCCAGACACTAGGGTAGGAAGCAGAGGTTTAGGTCTATTAGCCACTACTTTGGATATTATCTTGTAAACCACATTGCATAGAGCTATGGGTCTATACTTATTCAGAGTTTGAGCAATGTTCTGCTTAGGGATAAGGGAGATAAAGGAGGTATTGAGCACTTTCAAAATAGTTTTGTTCAACCTGGAATCCTCCACTACATTCAAAATATCCTGCTTTACAATATTCCAGCACACTTTAAAAAAAATCCACATTAAAACCATCCGGGCCTAGTGCTTTTCCATTCTGCATTTCCTTAAGGACATCATCTACCTCCTTTTCAGAAACTGGCCTATTTAGATTGAAATTGTCCTCTCTGGAAACCATCTTTGGTATGTTTTTAGTTATCTCACTGATGGATTGTTCTCTATCTGCATTGATTTCCTGAGTAATGCTTCGGAAATGTTGAACTAACACATCTTCGATATTCTCATGGGAGGTGAGAAGATTCCCTTCTACGTCCTTAATTGAAGATATTCTGTTGTGCGTTTTATTCGCCATGGTGGACCTGTGAAAAAATTTCATGTTACGCTCCCCTTCTTTTAGCCATTGAACCCTAGACTTTTGTCTCCAAAATATTTCCTCTTGTTTACACAGATTATCCCATTCTTGATGATATTTATCCACTTGGTTACTTTTGACTCTATCAAATCCATCCTTGATCAGAGCTTGGTTGAGAACCTTCATTTTGTTTTCAACAGATTTCTTCTCCACAAAAATATTGCCAAAATCCTTTCTGTTCCAATCCTTTATTTTGAGTTTGATATGCTTTAATCTTTTATGAAGAAGAAACATTCTTGTACCCTGAATCTGTAAATCTTTTGACCACCATTCTTTAATATTGTTGAAGAAATCTAGATGGGAGAGCCAGATATTTTCAAATTTGAAAGGTCTATTTCTGAGAATGCCCATACCTTTGATCTCCAGTAGGATCGGCCAGTGATTTGAGCCTCCAAAGGGGAGAAATTCCGTTATTATTTCCTTATTTGTTAGCATCAGATCCTCAGAGATCATGAATATGTCTAACTTAGAGGCTACCTGAGACTCTCCTCCTCTTTTATTATTCCAAGTAAAGAGGCTTGTATTCATTTCATTATCTACTAGGTTCATATTGTCTATAAAGGTTTGAAACTCTAAAGATTATTTACTTAGAATTCTGATTCCTCCTTTTTTCTCTGAAAGGGATTTGATTATGTTGAAATCCCCTCCCATGATCCAAGGTATTCCTGCATGTCTGTCTCTGAGATCCACCAGTGAGTCTAGAAACTTGAGTTTGTCATCTATTCTTTGAGGGCCATAAACTATTGTGACCAGATAGTTGTACATGTCTCCTACAGGTTGAATAACCACTGATAGATAGTTCCTGGTAGCTTTAGCATCTATTATGCTGATTTTTAGAGGGTTCCAAAGAGTGAGAATTCCCCCCGCTGAATCCTCTGCTTTTACCTCTAGAAACTTAAATCTACTGAGCCATTTACTATGGATTTGTCTTAATTTTGGAATGGAACATTTCGTTTCTTGGATAAAGATAATATCTGGCATTTCTTGTTTCATCCTATTACTAAGAATTCTCTGCTTTCTCTTACTCCCTAGACCTCTGATATTCCAATATATAAACTTCATAATTAAAGTTTTTTTTCCACTAAGCATAAAATTCTGCCGGCCTGTATGGATTCTCTCTTTAACACCATTAAGTCCCACCATGGAAGGGACATAATGAAAAATGCCTTGAATTTTGAGAAGATGAGAATTCACGTCTCTCTTCTCAAAATACAAGATCTCATTGCCCTGATGATGGACTCACCTAGCTAGTCCGAAACGTTGGTTTCATAAATTGTTCACAGGTTTTTTTCCACTAAGCATAAACTTCTGCCGGCCTGTATGGATTCTCTCTTTAACACCATTAAGTCCCACCATGGAAGGGACATAATGAACAATGCCTTGAATTTTGAGAAGATGATAATTTACATCTCTCTTCTCAAAATACAAGATCTCATTGCCCTGATGATGGACTCACCTAGCTAGTCCGAAACGTTGGTTTCATAAATTGTTCACAGGTTTTTTTCCACTAAGCATAAAATTCTGCCGGCCTGTATGGATTCTCTCTTTAACACCATTAAGTCCCACCATGGAAGGGACATAATGAACAATGTCTTGAATTTTGAGAAGATGAGAATTCACGTCTCTCTTCTCAAAATACAAGATCTCATTGCCCTGATGATGGACTCACCTAGCTAGTCCGAAACATTGGTTTCATAAATTGTTCACAGGTTTTTTTCCACCAAGCATAAAATTCTGCCGGCCTGTATGGATTCTCTCTTTAACACCATTAAGTCCCACCATGGAAGGGACATAATGAACAATGCCTTGAATTTTGAGAAGATGAGAATTCACGTCTCTCTTCTCAAAATACAAGATCTCATTGCCCTGATGATGGACTCACCTAGCTAGTCCGAAACGTTGGTTTCATAAATTGTTCACAGGTTTTTTTCCACTAAGCATAAAATTCATGATTAAAGATTTGTAAAGGAGTAGCTAGCTAGATCTTTCATCTTACCCGAGTTTATCATTAGCTTGCCACATTCCATCAAGAGTTCATTCTGCTTTTTCCTACCTCTTTTCTTACCTGGGTTTCTTGTTGCTAGTCCCGGAGTTGTTTTCATCATCTTGACCCCTCTGTTATCCTACTTATCTATATATTTTCCTTTCTCCATCTCATTAGCCTGTATTTTCCATAAAAAACAACTATTGTATTCTATTGAGCTCTTCTTGAGGTACCGAATCCACTCCTCCCGTGGCTCCATGAATCAAGAACCCTTCCAGATCTAGGTTTTCTTTATCAAGGATCTCCTGTAGCTCATGGTCCTCAAGGTCCATTTCACTCTGGGTCATCCCCTAATCCATCTCAAGTTTTGTATCACTCATCATGGTTTCTTTCTAATAATCAGTTTCCTGAGTTTGGTTACATTCTACTTCTTTTTCCTTTTCCCCAAGATTTCCTTCCATTGCTTGATCTTCCTTTGTGATCTCTTTGTTTTCCTCAAGAACTTGGAACTTTTTTTGACTGGCCTTTAGCCCTTCACCTTGATGTTGCTTTGGTCCTCTCTTGCCGCCTTTTCCTCGATTTACCACTTTCTGGTAGCTATCTGTTTCCTTCACTGTGTTAGCCTTGTTGTTATTTACCACTTAACCGAGTGGACAGTCTCTAAATAGATGCCCATGTTCATAACATCTACGACATCTGAATGGAGTATGCTCATAGTCTACTATTTGCACCCATTCTTCATCAAAAACTTCCAGGATCACTTCATCTGGTAGAGCTCCTGATAGATCCATTTCCACACATATCCTAGCGAAGGAAGTGTATTTCCCTCTTCTTGTGGCTTCAGAAGCTTTGAAAAAACGACCTAATTTATTTCCTATGGTTGTTAACAATTCATTTTGCCAGTAATCAAGAGGTAATGAATAGAGTCTTACCCAAACCGGTACCGAAGTAAAAGTCTCACGTTCTGGGACAAAAATCATCATCCATGGCCTCATGTAGAGTCCAGTTGCTGCATAGAAGTAGGGTCCTCCTTCGAATACTATGTCCTTGTCTTCAATATTCATGAACGCCACAGTGAAGAATCCCTTTGACCCAAGATGTCAATGCTCCCTTTAGGTTTCCAGTGATATTTATCCATGTCTGTAATGCTTTTTCAGTGGGCCATAGTCCCATGAACTTATAGATAATAGCATAAGTTCTCATGTGGTCCCTGTGTGCTTGCAGAGTAGGGTCGTTTAAAATAACTCTAGGTGTGAACTCAGCTTTGGGTTTGTAGGGTCCCTTTTGTTTCTTGTCTTTAGTACCCTGCTTTTTGTCTTCTACCTCCTTGTCCTTTGTGCCATTGATTTCCTTATTGTTGGCTTCTACTGTTTCCTCTTCTATATTTCTTTCCCCTTCCTCCGAAGTACCTCTAGCATTTTCTAGGGTTTCTTACCTCTACTTGCAATGGCCTCCTTAAAGGAGGGAGTGGCTCTCCCTCCTCTGCGACCCTCCACAGGGAACACTGTTTGCAACTCACTGAAACCCTAGAAGTTCGCCTTCATCGTTCTCCCTCTCCCCTTCTTTAGATTGACCCTCAATCCCCATGTGTTCTTTTTAAGTTGTGTACTATTACAGGCTTTTAAGGGGCTCACTCTCTTTTCCCTTCTTGTGTTAGAATCGTTCATGCATCACACTTAACTATCTGGAGGGTCACATACTTGTTCTCACTAAAGACATTGTACACCACTCTATGTGTATTTTCAACCAAGGAAAATAATTACACCCAACTGTTGGGACTCCTACTCCAAATGGTGTGAGGTTTAGATGGGATTTCAATCGGGGAGATCCCCTTAATGTTGGTGAGTTCAGCAGTGTCAACATTTCTAGTGCTAGAAGGAAAGCCAGATGACAAGTTGAGCCCTTGAAGTCTGTTTTGAATTTATGCACTCATTCAATGACTTCTCCCCAAATCATAACCTCAGCATGTTTTTCTAGACACACAAATCAAAAAGTATCAGCAAGACTTATTGATGACTTGTCAAATTTGAAATTCAATGGTAAGGGTGAAACAACCTTATTTGAGCACACCGCACATTTTCTTGATTTCTGCATGAAGTATAACATCCACTATGAGGATGTTGGTTGTAGGTTATTCAATACGGGAACGGTGTAACACATTGCCTGATTCCTCCATACACTCTTTCTAACATCTTTTCATCGAACTGTGTCGTGATTTTTATATGTATGATCATAAGACTGTGTGCAAGAAAAAATTAAATTTGCAAAAAGCACTCGATGAATCTGTCCAAGATTTTCACGATCATTTTATTCATTTTTTCTTTAAATTTCCTGAAGATGATGTTGATTGGTCTTTCTTGGTTGACATGTTCTATATCTTGTTCACATTTCAGAAAATCTACACGAGCTTGAATCTTTCAAACCCCTCCCAATATACCTCGGTGTTAGAGCTTTTAAATCTATGATGGATAAGGTTTTTTTTCCAAGTGACCCTTCTTCCCCTTCTCATTAAACAACTCTAGTTCCGCAGATTGAGGTGGGAGAATTTGAGAATTCATTCGTTGATCTACCACCATCTTTCCCCACCCCACATACTCAAAATTTCAATGTAGGTTTGGAATCTGAATCTGAATGTTACGATGAAGTGTTATCTCCTCATCCTCCATCCTTTGGCTCTTTTGATCTTCTGGATTGTGAGTTGCTCTGTTCACCTGTAAACTTTTTCTTTTTTACCTTAAACTTCGTATACTGGAGGTTGTTGCACATAAATTTATTCTTCTAGAATTCCATTGAAGAAGTTTGATTTCACATCCATTTGATATGCTTTCCACTTGTTTTGAGTTGTTGTGGCTAGAGTTGCTCTTACAATATCCAATTTGGCTACCGAAGCAAAAGTTTCTCCAAAATATATTCCTAGTTGTTGTGAGAATCCCGTTGCTACAAGTCTTGCTTTAAATATGTATATTTATCCTTTCTCATTCAACTTTGTCTTGTACACCCATTTTACACCAATTAGGTTTTCATCTCTTGGAAAATCAACAAAATCCCAAGCATCATTTTTTTCAATAGCTTCAATTTCTTCATCCATGGCTTGCACCCAATTTTCATCTCCAATTGCTTCTTCAAATGAAGAAGGCTGAAATGACAACAATGCAAAATTTGAACTAACATCCAAATCATCATAAATACCTTTCAGACTTCTCATCTTGCTTTTACCATTACTTGATTCATCACTTGATTGGTTGTTAGGAGAATTTTGGTATGTTGATTTGCTTGAATATACATGCTGCTAAAAAAATCTTGGATTCCTTGTTGGTGTGTCTTTGTTTGGTGTCTTCACCTATGATTATTGTTGCTCCTTTTTTGCTACATCATCTTCTTCCATCAGTGGAACTTATGCATCAATTGTTTTTTCTATACTACCATTCCATGACTCTTGTTCTTTGAATCCAACATCCCTGCTAATTATGGTCTTCTTGGTGACAAGGTTATACAATTTGGAAGCTTTCGATTGCTTATTGTAACCAGTAAATATGTATTTTTCACTTTTATCATCCAATTTGCCTCTTAGTTCCTTAGGAACATGTGCATAAGCTACACATCCAAACACTCTGAGATGAGGTCCGTTGTAAGACATACTTGACCATGCTTCTTCTGGTACTTTGTTCATCACACTCGTTGTAGGATATCTATTTATCACATAAACAACACATGCAATTGCTTCTGCCCAATACTCATTAGACAAGTTTCTTCCTTTCAACATGTTCCTTGCCATGTTCATAATTGTCTTGTTCTTTCTCTCTACTACACCATTCTGCTACGATGTGTATCTGGTTGTGAATTGTCTTCTGATTCCATGTTGTTAACTGTAATCATGGAATGCCTTCAAATCATATTCACCACCACGATTTGACCTCAATACCTTGATCTATCAATCACTTTGTTTCTCTCCTAAGGCTTTGAATTCTTTGAACTTTGCAAAAGTTTGAAACTTCTGCTTCAGGAATTACACCCAAGTCTTTTTTCTATAATCATCAATGAAAGTGAGGAAGTAACAACTTCCACCAATCGACTTTGTCCTCATAGGTCCACATAGGTTTATATGCACTAGCTCAAGAGGTTTCCTTGCTCTGTCGGCACAAATTTCCAATCGTTATTGTCTTCATTAGAATTTAAGGAACACATATATTTCATAATGTTAAATCATATCCTCTATTTGGCTTGAAGATAGAGAACAATAACAAGAAAATGACAAAGTGTATCATCCATCTGCAATTTGATACCACTCATAAAAAGGGAAAGCCAAAAGTTGGATTTAAAATATCAAGCAGACAATAATATGAATGGTATTTTCAAGGAGACAATAATTACTAGTGAACGGCATTTTGCAGTGACTCTTTTGAAAACAGTTTAACAAAAAGACAATTTCCCAAGCTTGGCGTATAAACCAAAAAGTGATTTTCATTCGTGGCAATTTTGAGAACCACCATCAAGATAAATGTAAACAGCCAAAGTATCCTTATACATCAATAGAAGTGGCTAAGTACCTGCTTAACACAAACACTCCATAAGTTTTATTTTCTTCAACGGGCACTAGCTGATGCATAACAGATTTATCTTGTTTATACTAGTGACCTATCGATTCAACACCAACTTTGCTAATTCATGGAAAAATAGTCGGGGAGGTTTTAACAAGATCTTTGAGTGTATGTAAGACCAAAGACTCAAAAGGCCTTTATTAATAACAAAATCTACATACTCATACTATAAACCTGAACTGATCTAGATTATAGACTTCGAAAATTGATAAACACGAGATGAAGTAAATTATTAAGGAATTTAGACTTTTGTGATCCATAACATTGTTTAGAGAATCTTCGGCGAAATCACATAAATAATAATTTGTCGACGCGTTTCGAACCAACCAGTGTGGTTCATCGTCAGGACAAGTTGAAGAACCATATCCAGCTTAGCAAGTTAAATAGTCTTAGCAGAGATTACAACGGCTAATTAACGGCTAATTTTGACTAAGAGACCCAGGTCAAAAATTAAAACTAAAATTAATAATGTTATATTATTAATAATATATAATCCCTTTTTATGGAAATAAGGTAAATTCAGGTAAAATTATATAACATAATAATTCAAGGTTAGTTAAAAATTTTTTTAATTCATTAATCTATTTATAATTTATTTTAATATTACTAATAATATAAATATATTAATAAATAATTTATTTATAGGAAATTAAGTTAAATTAGGTAAAAATAATATAAAATAAATTCGACGTGGTCTCTCTTTACACTTGTATTCCCATCAATGAGGCCATGGAGGTGATTAATAAGCTCACCGACCCTGATACGGCTAAGTTGGTTGAGCTTTGCCTTACCTCCACCTTTTTCAGCTTCGAGGGAGAATTCTATGAGCAGACTTGTGGAGTTGCCATGGGTTCCCCCTTATCGCTAATCTCTTTATGGAGGATTTTGAGTCTAAGGCTTTGGCCTCCTCTCGTCTCCTTCCTAAGCTTTGGAAACGATTCGTCGATGACACTGGTGTTGTCTGGTCTCATGGTCCTGAGGAGCTTGATCACTTCTTCAGTCATCTCAATAACCAGTCCGCTGCCATTAAATTCACGATGGAAAAAGAGGACAATGGTTGTCTTTCGTTCTTGGATGTTCTCATCTCGAAGAAGGTGGATGGTTCCTTTTCTCATCAGGTGTTTAGAAAGAAGACGCATACTGAGCAATACTTGCATGCTTCGTCCCATCATTTCCCCTCTCAGAAGTTAGGGGTTCTAAGCACACTTGCCACCCGTGCTGTTAGAATTTCTGATGAAGAGAGCTTGGAAACTAAGAAAGCTCATCTCCTAGATGTCTTTGTGAAGAATGGTTACAATAGACACCTAGGTCAAAAGGCCTTCCTCAAGGCCAAGAAGGAGTCGTCGATCCGTAGAGATCCAAATGATCATGTCATGGGGGTTAACCTTCCTTACATTCAGGGGACCACTGATAGGGTTGCGAGGATTCTGAAGAAGTACGATGTACCCGCAACTTTTAGGCCTCTCAATACTATCTGTGGCTCCCTCAGGTCTGTAAAAGATCCCATTAACCCTAAAGACATGAAGGCGTCTATGTCATTCCGTGTTCCTGTGGGACACCTTATATTGGTGAGACAGGTCGCTCTATCAATCAAAGGATTAGCGAACATTCGGCAGACTTAAGGCATGGTAGGACCAAGTCCTCAGCCCTGGCGGAACATGCCGAGAAGACGACGCATCATGTTTGTATTGAAGAGGCTCAAGTCATTGCTAAGGTTGCCCAATTTCACCATCGCAAGTTTAGAGAGGCCCTGGAGATTGAAAAAAGGCCGATTAATCTGAATAGGGATGATGGTTGGAAGATCAGTAGGTGTTGGGTCCCAGCCTTGTCTTTAGCCTCCTCGGTCCTTGTTTTGTAAGGTCTTAGGGTTTCCTGTTTCCTTTCCTTAGTGGGTGTGTTCTGTGGTCGTCCTTTTTCCCTAAGTTCTTTAATAGTTTGTTATATTTTATTTATGGTTTATGCATTTCAATTATTATTTTCCTTTGCATTATAATAGCTGGTATAACCCTAAAATCTTTTTACCTTGTATCTTATTCTACCGAGTATTATTAAAATATATA
>APFE030930619.1:59770-92764 GCA_000404065.3 Pinus taeda
GCACAAGATTCCAGTGGTCTGATACATTGAGATGGAAAAATGATTCATTATTGGTACAAAGACGCTATGACCTCTGTAAAGGAAATTCCCAGCTAAAACAAAAGATTCTTATGGAATTGCACACATTCTCCCTTAGGAGGGCACTCATGATTTTTAAAAACTTACCACAGGGTTAAGAAGGAATTTTTTTGGGATGGCCTTAAATCAGATATCAAAAGTTTGTGGCAAAATGCTTGGTTTACCAACAAAATAAAGTTGAAACAATTAAGACACCGGGTCTATTACAACCTTTATCCATTCCAAGCCAACGTTGGGAGGAGGTTTCAATGGATTTTATCACAGGTTTACCCAAGTCTAAGGGAAAGAGTGTCATCATGGTGGTAGTTGACAGACTTACCAAGTATGCACACTTTTGTGCATTACCATTTAAAGCCAGTACAGTTTCCACGGCATTTATGAAAACAATTCAAAAGCTACATGGAAACCCAAAGATTATTGTAAGCAACAAAGATCCCATTTTCACTGGAAATTTTTGGATAGAATTATTTTCTTGTATCGATACTCAGTTAGCTCATAGCTCATCTTATCATCCTCAATCTAATGGGCAAACTGAGATAGTAAACAAATGTTTGGAAGGATATCTTCGTTGCGTTGTATCTGATAAACAAACACAATGGGTCAAATGATTGCCTCTCGCTGAATGGTGGTATAACACTTCCTTCCATGTTGTAGCAAAAATGACCCCATTTATGGCACTTTATGGATATCATCCACCATCCATCACATCATATTTAAGAGAAAATTATATGGCTCAAGCAGTGGAACATCACATCGAGCATCAACAACAAGTTCAAACTCTTAAAGGATAATCGCACGTTGGCGCATAATAGAATGAAACAACAAGCAGATCAAAATCGCAGTGAAAGAAGTTTTGATGTAGGTGATTGGGTATTCCTACGGCTACAACGATATAAAAAAATGTCCCTCAAGCAAGCTAAGAAGGGTAATAAATTATCACCAAATTATTATGGTCCATACAAGGTGTTGCAAAAGATTGGTACTATGGCATATAAATTGGAGCTTCTTGCAGCTTCCCGAGTGCACCCAGTTTTCCATGTTTCATGTTTAAAGAAGGCTATAGGTGACAAGCTCGCAGTTTAAACAATATTGCCAGAACTTGATGAGGAAGGAAAAATCATATTGGAACCAAAAGCAGTCACAGAAACAAGAACTCAACAGCTACGAAATCGATCAATTTCGGAGTATCTCATCAAGTGGAAGAACTTATCCGTTGAAGATTCCACATGGGAGGGTGAGAATTTTATACAGAAGTGTCCAGAACTACTCAAGCGTTGAGGGCAACGCTTTTCTGAAGGAGAGGGGCATGTTAGGCCCCTATAATACTAGTGATTCCCCCATTACTATTGTCATTGTATCCCTTATTGTTATTATTGTGCCCCTATTGTCCCCATATTGTTATTAGTATACCCCATAGAAACCCACTATTGTTATTTTTGTGCCCTTATGTTATTACTATTATGTCGGCTTGATTATATTGTGACCCCTTAGACTCCTATATATAGAAGGGAGGTTTAGTGATTTTTATCATCCAAGAATTTTTCATTTGTGTGATGTAAAGGAGGTTGCCCCCTTGAAGAGGTTGAATTCTAAGGCGTTGATCTATCTTTTCTATTTTTTTGTGAGCTAGTTTCTTAACAAGATGAAGGTATTTTTCTAGGACATTCACATAATATCAAATGGTACATATGCTATAATAAAAATACCAAGAGGATCATTGATTGTATTGATGTCAAAGTGGATGAAAACGTTGAGAAACAAGAGAAACAACAAGTAAAAACCAACATTAATGAACCAATCAACATGTGTGAAGAATATAATGAGCCATCTGCAGAAGAAGACGATGAAGATTCCTCTAGTCCTCAAGCCAAATATCCTTCAAGGTATGTGCAAGAACACCACCCATATAATCAAATTGTTGGAGAATCTAATACCGATGTGCAGACAAGAAGGAAGTTGTTAAATTCCCCTGCGCAAGCACATGTTGCCCTGTTGTCCATGGAGGAACCAAAGGATGTTGTACAAGCCAATAAAGACTAATATTTGTTAAAATATATGCATGAATAACTTGACCAAATAGAGAAAAATCTAACTTGGGAACTTTTTCCAAGAACTGCTAACAAGAATGTCATTGGCACGAAGTGGGTTTTCGGGAATAAATTGAATGATCATGGAGAAGTGGTAAGAAACAAGGTTAGAATAGTATGTAAACAATATGCACAAATAGAAGGACTAGAATTTTATGAAATTTTTGCTCCAAGTTCTAGATTAGGAGTAATAAGAATTTTTTTGGCATTTTCCTGCTTTAAGAAATTCAAAATCTATCAAATGGATGTCAAATCTACCTTTCTCAATGGAGAACTACAAGAGGAAGTGTACATAGAGAATCCATAAGTTTTTCAACTAACAAAGAAACTAGATTATGTTTACATACTTAAGAAGGCCTTGTATGGTCTCAAGCAATCCCGTAGAGCTTGGTATTCTGAGCTAGACAACTACATGCTCAAGTGTGAATTCAAAATAGTTGCAGCTGACAGTAACTTCTATGCCAAAGCAAAGGATGGAAAACTTATTCTAGTGATCATATATGTTGATGACAATATATTTGCGAGTGATTCAAATGTGTTGACTAATGAATTTGTAGCTAATATGAAGGTTGAGTTCAAGATGTCAATGCTTGGATATTTATCCTACTTCCTTGGATTTCATATTGTGCAGAATCCAAAAGGAATTTTTATCTCTCAAAGCAAGTGTCTCCAAGGAGTGTTGAAGAAATTTGGCATGGAAGAATTCTCTTTAGTGAACACTCTAATGGTGATAGATTGCAAACATAGTAAGATGGATGAATCTCTACTAGTGGACCAAACTTTATATAGATCCATTATTGGCAACCTCTTATATTTGACAGCGTCAAGGCTGGACCTGTTAGGTCCCTATAATACTA
The DNA here is from genome assembly GCA_000404065.3 of Pinus taeda. Classification (NCBI taxonomy): domain Eukaryota; kingdom Viridiplantae; phylum Streptophyta; class Pinopsida; order Pinales; family Pinaceae; genus Pinus; species Pinus taeda. Next base: position 62,793 of record APFE030930619.1, read on the forward strand.
GTATATTCCCTCATTTTTATTATCCGTGTAGCCCCCTTATTGTTATTTTTGTGCCCATGTAGTCCCCATATTGTTATTATTGTGCCCCTTAGAAGCCCGTTATTATTATTTTTGTGCCTCTACATTATTATTGTTATGTCGACTTTGATTATATTGTGACCCCTTAGAGTCCTATATATAAAAAGGAGATTTTTTCATTTGAATCATCCAAGAATTTTTTATTTGTGTAACGTAAAGGAGGTTTACCCCTCAAAGAGACTATTTTTGAAGTCTTTGATCTATCTCTTCTTCTATTTTGTGAATTGGTTGCATAACATTTGGAATCAGAGCTTTGGATTCTAGGGTTTCACTTCTTCAAACATGTAAGCTGAAATTTTTACCACATGGAGCTGAAATCTCAAAGAACTTTGTGTAAAAATTTCAGATCTTGGTTCTCTATATTTTCAGAGATATGCTCTGAGGAAGTTAGTGTTTTTTTCGAGCTCCATAATTTTTCCTCAAATAGGTGACCTAGGGAAAATCATCATAAATTTGTTTCTACGAGGCTTCAGAAGTTGAAATTTTTACCACGTGAAACCGAAATTGCAAATAAATTTGTGTAAAAATTTCAGATCTTGGTTCATTATATTTTCGGAGGTATGATTTGAGGAAGTTAGGGTTTTGTCAGGCTCCAGAATTTTGTTTCAAACATGTGACCTAGGGAAAATTGCCATAAATTTTGTTTTAGGCATTAGATTTGAATTCTGTAAAAAGTGGCTGAAATTGCACGGAATTTAGTTTTCGGTGTAGAAATTTAAGGGGCGAGTGTTTAAACAGTGACATGTGGAATCCTGTATAACTTCACTCTATTGAACCAGTCCACAATCAGGTCATCATGGGAGATTTTGCATAACTCTTTCTTGAAGAATCCAATCTCAATCAGAGTTGTGGGGTTGGAAAAAGGACTCAAAGAGCTACCCTAAGTAGAAATTTCAAAACTTGGAGATCTGAAATTACATAGTTACAATCATTTCAAGATCGAGCTCCTAAAAGCAAGAAAAAGGTGTGTATTTTTTTTTTAATTGCATAACTTTTGTTTGAAAAAACAATTTGAAGTGATTCAAAGGGCATATTTAAGTATAGATATAATTGTTTGATTTCAAAATGCATCGAATCAATAAAATGGAAACACCTAGTAAACAACCAGAAATCTCTACTATGACGTATGAAGAAAAGGAAGAAATGCAATGTGACATATCAAAATTACAAGACCAAGTGCAACAAATTTATCTCTCGCAAACAGTAACCAAAAATGAAATGGAAGCTAAGATGGATGGTTTTAAGATAGGTTTCAAATTATACATGGAAGGTTTGAAGGATGGATTAAAAGCAGACATGGAAGGTTTGAAGGATGGTATAAAAACAGACATGGAAGGTTTGAAGAAAGGTTTGACAAAGTTACTACAAGAAATGCTTCCTAATGGTGAAAAGGTGTTAGATGAAACTCATGGGGAGAACAAAAGAAATGTTAATAATGATTTCATAGACTCTAACATTAGATTGAAGACCCACCATATTCCAAATATTGATATGAGGAAGTTTGATGGCAAGGATCTGATAACATGGATATTACAAATGGATCAATATTTTGATATTCATAATGTGCAACACACACAAAAGGCATGCATTTCAACTTTATATTTAGAACCCAATCAGTTTGTATGGTATCGATGGCTTTTTTCCCGTAAACCACTTGTCACTTGGTCAATTTTTACGAAGGAAATGATAGCACATTATGAAGTACAAAGAGCAACACCTTCTTTATCCAATTGATAAATCTCAAACAAAAGGGTTCAATGGAAAAGCACACTGAGGACTTCCAAAAATTGAATATAAGGGTAAATGATATTCCAGAGGAGCATAGGATTGATGTCTTCATATGTACTTTAAAGGATAACATCCAACATGAGGTTCACCTTTGGGAATCTGATTCGTTGGAGAAGGCATTCAAGTTGGCAAGAAAAATTGAAAGCAAAATTATGGCAACAAGGAAGCCTACTACTCACAACTATAAAGATGAAAGTGTTGTTGCTCATAGCCTTCCACAACCTATAGGGTTGACATCACAACAATTGGAAGAAAAAATAGCAAAATAGCTTTGTTACATTTGTGATAGCAAATACACTAAAGGTCATAAGCAGGTTGAGAAGAAATTAATTTACATAGATTGTGAAGAGGAGGAAGAAAAGGAACAAGAAATGTCAAAAGAAGAGGATATACACCAAAAACCAACCCCTGAGAAAGAAGAAATGAATCCGACCATATCTTGTAATGCATTGGGAGGAATTACCACTCCTCAAATTCTCAAAATATAAGGACATATCAAGAAGAAAATGTAATAGTGTTGATTGATTCGGGTAGTACCCATAATTTTATTCATTGTAAGATAACCAATTAATTGAATTGCTTCCTATATCTAGCACCAGAGCATCAAGTGATGGTTGCAAATGAAGGAACCATAAATTTCTCTAGAAAGTTCCATAATATCAGGGTATCCATGGGAGCATATGTATTGAATAGTCCAATGCTTTCCATTCCAATGAGGGGTGTTGATGTTGTACCAGGAGTCCAATGGTTACAATATTTGGATATGATAGCTTTTAATTCTCAAGAACTTTTCTTGAATTTGTTTTTGGAAGGAAAGGAAGTTGAATTAAGGGGTATCGCAGGGAAACCAGGAAAGATAATCAACTCTAAAGGAATGCCAACGCTTCTAAAGAAAGAACAATGGGGCGTAATTGCACAATTATGTTCACTAGAGGTTAAAACATCGAAATCATATATTTTAATAGATCTCCAAAAATTCTTGTACAATCATTCTAAGGTTCAAGCAATGGAATATCACATCAAGGATCAACAACAAGTTCTCCAACTCTTAAAGGATAACCTCACTTTGGCATAGAATAGAATGAAACAACATGCAGATCAACTTTACAACGAAAGAAGTTTTGATGCAGGTGAGTCGGTATTTTTACAGAGATAATCATACAAACAAATATCCTTCAAGCAAGCTAAGAAGGATAATAAATTATCACCAAAGTATTATGGTCCTTACAAGGTGTTGTAAAATATTGGTACTATGGAATACAAATTGGATCTTCCTGCATCTTCCCGAGTGCACCCAGCTTTCCATGTTTCATGCTTAAAGAAGGTTATAGGTGACAAGTTCCCAGTTCAAACAATATTTCCAGAACTTGACGAGGAAGGAAAAATCATATTGGAACTTGAAGCAATCACGAAAACAAGAACTCAACATCTACGAAATCGATTAATTTCGGAGTATCTCATAAAGTGGAAGAAATTACCCACTAAAGATTCCACATGGGACGATGAGAATTTTATTAAAAAGCATCCAACGCTACTCAAGCATTGAGAACAACACTTTTTGGGAGGAGAGAGGCATGTTAGGTCGCTATAATACTAGTGTATTCCCTCGTTGTTATTGTCAGTGTAGCCCCCTTATTGTTATTGTTGTGACCATGTAGTCCCCATATTGTTATTACTATGCCCCATAGAAGCCCACTATTGTTATTGTTGTGCCCCTACATTATTATTGTTATGTCGACTCTAACTATATCGTGACCTCTTAGACTCCTATATATAAAAAGGAGGTTTTTTCATTTGAATCATCCAAGAATTGTTTATTTGTGTAATGTAAAGGAGGTTTTCCCCTTGAAGAGGCTAATTTTGAAGTCGTTGATCTATCTCTTCTTCTATTTTTGAGTTGGTTGCATAACAAGACATAATGCAAGGCATTGGTATTGTTGGACAATTCCAAGAAGCTCCCAAACAAAGTCATCTACTAGCATCTAAGAGGATTCTTAGACATTTCAGAGAAACAATGGATTATGGACTCTGGTACCCAAAAGGTAAATATTTTTCGTTAAATGTTTATATTGATGTTGATTGGGTAGGTGATGTAGATGATCAAAAGAGCACAAGCGGTGGTGCTTTCTTTCTTGGAGAATGTCTAGTTTCCTAGTTGAGCAAGAAGCAAGCATCCATTTCCTTATCTACATTTGAAGCAAAGTATATTGCAACATTTTCTTGTTGTACTTAACTTCTATGGATGAAGAAGACCTTGTAGGATGTATAATTGTTTTATGATCATCTTATTCACATTATTTGTGACAACACAAGTGCAATAAGCATGTCAAAGAATCCAGTTTTTCACTCCAGGACAAAGCATATTCCAATCAAGTATCAATTCTTGAGAGAGCAAGTTGCAGCTTAGATTGTGAAGCTGGAGTATGGGACTACAAAAGAGTGGTTGTTGATATTTTCACCGCGCCACTTCCAAGAGAGCAGTTTTAGTATTTGAGGCAAATATTAGGAGTTGTTCCTCTCACCTCCCTACACTAGCTCTTCCTTCAAGAGGAAGAAAGGTAGTTGTTGCATTTTTAGTATATCATAATGAAGCTGCCAAGTCCACAACATCAACATGATAAAGAAATATTGTTGACAGAAGGTGCATGGTGATAGGGAGAGTGTCTTGGTTTCTTTTCCATTGATGTCAAAGGGGGAGAGATACAAGGTGATCAAACAACAAAAGAAATAAGGGGAGAGATAAGAGATACATGGCGATCAAACAAAAAAAGTCAAAGGAGATGTAATTGGTGAAGGAGAGGTGTTAGTGAACAAGCAACAACAAGATCAACAACATGAAAGAACAACAGTAGCATCATAGCAGCAAAGCACAAGAGAAGTGCATCTCAAGGGGAGTAGTACTCAAAAGAGACATTCAATTGGACAAGGATGTTTTGTTTGATATTGGTGTTTCCATCAATGCCAAAGGGGGAGAATGTTGGAAATATGTTGTCATTTATGGAAACATGGTGTCAATTTATGTCAACAACTCACACAGATGTCAGAGAATTACATGAGGTGATTGTAAGAGGAGCATAAGATTAGTGAGGTAATTAAAAGGTGCAGATACTTTGGAGTCAACCCTTATGTAGCAGACCATCTTATATGTAGGTGGAACCCACGCAAATGGGAAGATATTTGGAAAAAAATTCTAGTGACATGCGAAAGTATGAAAATGGCCTCCTGGATCAAAAGAAAGAGTCAGTCAAAGTTGGTGACCCCAAAAGTCAAACTAGCAAAGTTAGAAGTTGGATGGATGAGATTTGGTGCACAGTCAAGATTGGAAAAGTAACCAAACCTGGTGGTAAATTTAATAGAGCCCACCTAATAGCCTAACCCAGCGGAAATACCCCAACGAACATACCTCTATGATAATGAGCACTCAAATAGATACAGTGGGATGATGCAAGAAGTAGGCTTAAATTACAAGCAAGTCCAGCAGTGGTTTAGGCGTCGCATGTCCCTCACTGGTGCATTAGATGAATTGTGTGGGGGTACATAGGTTGGCCATTAATAGGAAAGGAGGGTTGGGAAATGTGCGGTTTTCCCCAAAATGTCAATTGGATATCAACGGTGGAGGTTAACTGTGCATCCCCTATAAACCAAAAATAGCCTGAGAATTTTTTCAATTGATCAAGTAACATGGTAGTGGGAGACATGTGTCATCTTGGAGGAAAGTTATGCAGAGAAAAGGAAATGTTCAAAACCCTTAAAAATATTTAACAAAAAAAATTAGCGAAAAACCAACCTCGGGACCCTTTCTCTCTCCTCTCTGACAGAGGACACATGGCGACATTTAATTAGCTCTCACAGATGATGGTTGTTGATGACATCAACATGGCCTGGTCTAATCATATTTGGACACATGGAAAATAGTTTTGACATTTTAAGGTATCCAAAAGGTCCATTTTTGGTGGACATATGGACCAATCACAAGTTAGCACATGGCATAGTGATGCCAGTGTGACGTCATCCCGATGGTCACAACTCGTAAGACTTAAAGAGAATCGCACAAGGGATGCACCCAACAAGAGGCATTGGGATGACATGGATGTGTCAAAACTGACTCGGCCTGGGAGCAATGATATTGGCTCACGATTGAAGTGCACAAATCGCACAAGACAACTCATCCCCAAGGAACCTGCCTACAGAATTGAACGAGTGAAAAGATGAAAGGGGTCGGGAGGAGAGTGTTGGGACATGTTGGCACTAATAGCAGTAGTCAACAACTAATGAGAAACAGGCTGGGAGGACCCCATGGTCAACTAAGCCCGCAAGGCCTGAACCCAAAAGTTTATTAAGGGAGCATGAACGAAAGCACCAGGATAGAGAGAGCTACAGGCTAAGTGCCTACACAGAGTCCAATTCAGCTCAAATAACTATGGTGCAGAGGTTTTGTGAAGAAACTTAAGTCCTCGTAGGCCAAAACAAGCTAAGCACCTGAAGGCTTAGCTGACGGTCACAAGCAGCGGTTATATGGTGGAAAATAGTTAAAGGGCTAGCATGGAACGAGCTTAAGCCAAATTCGATGGAACTTTCAGTTTTGGTAGCGCATTTGGTAGGTAAGCCAAAGTTAACTGTAGATTAAAATGTCAAAGCTCTGCTAGAACCTGTAAAAGGCTAAAAATGTTAAAATAAGCAATTAAACTTTGTTTAACTTGCAAAAAAGGTTGGTTGAAGTCTGAAAACTTAGTGAATATAGTCAGAGGACAATTTGTGAACATGGCAGAAGCAAAAATATGAATTCATGCAACAATACAAGAAAAGAAAAGAGGCCAAAAACAACAAGCCAAAATTCTATATAAGCAGGCTGGAGCAAGTAGGAGAGACACAAGTCTTTGTGTGGAGAATTTTAGAGAGGTGAAGTTGTTGGTGTTCTCATTAATCAAATATTGTTGAAGGTATTGGTGATTGAGGAAGAAATTGTTTTATTTTGAAGACATAATTGACATTCATGGCTCTAGCATGAAAATAGATGAAAGATGAACCAGTGAGTATCAAGCAAGTTGTAGCTTGCAAATTAGCAGTTGGTGCTCCTTTCAGTGTGTTGGTAAATATTTGGGGTTGTAGCTCCATTCAGTTGTAGCTGATAAATTATGGAGTTGTAGCTGCATGTTGGTTGTAGTCAAAGAATTGTAACCATAAGTTGTAGTTTGCCTTGTGAAACAATTAAAGAGAAGTTATAAAGAATTTATTTCTCCTTGTGTGTTCAATTGTGATTTCTGATATTTTTTCTTATCATGTTTAATTAAATTAATTGTTGAAGTGCTTAATGGTATCATAGTGTTCTTTCACAAGTGAAAGAAAGTTTTTTTTTTTGGTAAACCTACAATACCGATTCACCCCCCCTCTTAGTATTGTCTTGGTTTCCAATAGGTCATCACCTGCACTTGATCAAAGCAGTACTGCAAGTATCATTTGAAATAATACTTCTCCTCAACTTGATAATTTAGCTACAATATACTCAACCTCTCTAAAACAAAGTGTGGAAAATTTATGCTTTATGCTCATCCAAAAAGGATTATAACGAAGCCCAAACTAAAGCAATATCCTAATGAACTCCCTTTGTCTTCAACACTCTCTACCTAATCTGAATCTACATTTATACTTCACTATTTGGGACCAATCTTAAATCATAATTGCTTTTTCCATGACCAACTACACCATGTTGAGAAATGGCAACGAGAAATTCTAGTTTAAATTTGTCCTTGAATTTAAATTGAGAATTAAAATAGACTTCTATTCTCATAGCAACTTGTAAATAGTTAATTAAGTTTAATTAACTTAATTAGCTTAGGAATTTCGAGTTGGAAGTCTTTTGGAAGTCATGTAAGTGTTCTCCCTAAATTTTAGGGGTTCAGTATGAGTTTAGATTGAGTTGTAATTAGATAACTCAATTTACTGAGTTATAGTCAGTTAAACTAGTTCTAACTGTTTGTTGAACTAGTAGAGGATTAGAAGTCAGTTAGTGCACTGGTGCATCCACAAGTGCTACTCCAGATAATTGAAGATTCACTCATTGGAAACTCATGCATGTCAGTTCTGAGAAAGACCTAGTTGAGACTAGAGTGCAGGGACAATGTACTTTAAGTTGTATGATTTACTGAGTTGTAAATATCATGCAAGCAATCAGGAAGAGAATCTAATTAGGATTGCATAGTTTTGGAAGCATGGATTCCCTTTAAATATAGGTTATTCATCCTAATAATTGTGCAAGGAAATAGGGGCTTAGAGAGCTATAGAATAAGCTAAGGATTTGGCTTGAGCTAGCTTGTGAGGCAGAGAGTTGAGCATACTTGTGCGGAATTGTTCTAGTGAGAACAAGATTGTATCTTCAATCATATTTTTTATTAATGCAATACAAATAGGCAAGATTTTGAGTAGTGGCTTTCCCCAGAAAAACTTATTGTGTTATGTTCCATTGATTTGACTTCTCCTTGTTCATATTGTTTTCATCGATCTATTGGCTTCTGCTAGTTGAAAGTAGAAGTAGATTCTTGTCTCTTGTTTTACTAGATTACATGAACTTGTGAATCTACAGGAAAATATACATGGTATCGGAGCTGAAGAAAATATACTAGAGGAGATTTCAAAGTTTTGAGTTTTGGGTTATAGGTGAAATTTAAATTTGCAATACATATTTTAGGATCGAAAGATGGCATTCTACGGTTTGCGTTTCGAGTATGCCTTGGAAGGCAACTCAAATTATATAGCCTACAAGGACAGAATGGAGGTTGTGCTGGAGGATAATGGCTTGAAGGAATTCGTTGATCAATACATTCCTAAGCCAACAGCATCGGATGCACAAAATTTGACCGAATGGAAGAAGTGTGTGGTGAAGGCGAGGCAGATAATTGTTGAGGGAGTTCGAGACCACATTGTCTCGAGTCTCCATGGAAAGGAAACTTTGTATGCTATGTGGAAAGAATTGACAAACTTGTATCAAAACAACAGTGACCAAAGTAAATTGGCACTGAAGGACAAACTGCAAAAAATCAAAATGGAGAAAGGCGATACTATTCTAAAATACTTGACCAAGTTCACTCAATGTCGTGATGAACTTGGAAGTGTTGGAATCATGGTTGTCGAGGATTATATGGTGAGTCTTTCTCTTCTGGGACTCCCAAAGAGTTGGCATAGTTATCAAGACTCTGTCAATGGTTGGGAGAAGCTGCCATATTGGGAATGACTGTGGTCGGATTTGATGCAGGGGGAGATCAAGAGGAACACCAGGGATGGCTCTTCATCAAAGACTGATGATGAAGAGAGTTGTGCCTTAGCGATTAAGGTGAAGAAGGGGAAAAGGAAATCTTCCGTTCCAAATCAGATTCTTATCATTGAGGCAAGAAGAAAGACATGATGAAAGTGAAATTCTTTCCTTGTCACGAGCTAGGCCATTTTGCTACAAATTGTCCACTCAAGAAGTCCAAGAAGAAGTCCTCGGGAGGAGCGGCGAGTGAGGCTTTGGCCTCTCAATTCGAATTGGAATTTTCCCTCATTGCATGCATGGTGTCATCAATGATGGGAAATGTATGGTACTTAGACAGTGGAGCTTTGTTCCACGTGACTAGTGACAAGGAGTTATTCAATGACCTGGAGGAGAAAGATCTCCATATACATATCGAGATGGGTGATGATGGGAGGTATGGTGCTACTAGATTGGGCACATTTACTTTTCAGAGGGAGCATGGGGCTCCACTCACCTTGAAGAATGTTATGAATGTGCTCGGGCAAAAGAAGAACTTTGTATCTGTTTCCATGCTTAGGGATAGAGTTTATGATGTGATATTCTTGAAAGGAAAGGTGTCCTTCGACTCATAGCCACGGGTCAAGTAAAGAAGATATGGATTCGAGTGAAGAATCTCTATAAGCTTGAGGTAGAGGATTGTGTTGCTTTAAGCATGAAAGTAGAGAAGGTGTAGAGTCGAGACATTGGCGAGTTGTGACATAGGTGATTGGGCCACTTGCATCATGGGGCTTTGAAGATGATGTAGCAAATCTCCATTGGTTTGCCCAAAGGCACACTAAAGCAAGTTGATACATGCAAGTGGTGTACTTTGGGTGAATACACCAAGTCTTTCTTTTACAACAGAGACAGTCAAGCAGAGGCTATTCTAAAGTGAGTCCATTCAGATGTGTGTGGACCATTCTTGACAGCATCCATGACCAAAAACAAGTATTATGTTATATTTGTTAATGACCTTTCTCAAAAATGTTGAATATTCTTCATGCTGAAAAATGATCAAACCTTCATAGAGTTTTGTGAGTTTAAAGCATTGGTGGAGAAAGAGTCGAGCAAGAAGGTTAAAGCTCTACGAAGTGATAATGGTGGTGAGTATGTCTCGAATAAGTTTAAGAACTTCTCTACAGCGGAAGGGATTAAACGGAAGTTGACAGCACCCCATAACCCTTAATAGAATGGGGTGGTCGAGAGGAAGAACACAAGCATAGTAGGGGCAGCGAGGGTGATGTTGAATGATCAGGGTTTCCCACTACACTTGTGGGCTAAGGCATGCAACACAACAATTTATGTTCAAAATGGTAGCCCGCATCAGATTCTTAGGATGAAGACACTAGAGGAGGATTTTTCTGGTAAGAGGCCAAGTGTTGGTCACTTTAGGATTTTTGGGTCATCGATATATTGCCATGTGACCAAAGATGCACAAAAGAAGCTTAAGCCAATAGCAGAGTTGGGGATATTTGTGGGGTACACTAATACACCTCACAACTATCAGGTGTACTTGCCGACCAACATGATGACAGTGGTTTGCAGGAATGTCAGATTTGATGAGGAGAAGGCCATGCGAGTTTCCCTTGAGAGGGAGCTTGAGCTACATGTGGTTGAGGAGCTTTTAGCTCCTAAGGTTGAGGAGCCTCAGATTGATGTGGAGCAGCCACATGCAGAGGATATGGGAGTGGAAACATCCACTTAGGCAGAGTCTTCCAAAGATGGGAGAAAGCTCACTAGAGAGGCAGATAGATTTCTATCAGATGCTAGAGAGAATGTGGGAGCACCCACATCACAACACAGACAGAGGAGGTCACCTGACAGGTACACTAGATACATGGCTCTTATGAGCAGATGTGTTGTGACAGAGCCATCTTCCTTTAAGGAAGCAGTGGAACAACCGGTTTGGGTTGATGCCATGGTGGAGTATGACTCCATAGTTCATAAAAGTGTTTGGGATGTGGTCCCAAGACCAGAGGATAAGTCTGTGGTGAGCTCCCATTGGCTTTAAAAGGTAAAGTAAGCTACAGATGGTAGTGTGGAGAAGCATAAGGCTATACTTTTGGCCCGTGGCTTTTCACAGGTAGAGGGGATTGACTATGATGAGACCTTTGCTCCTGTTGCAAGGTACTCATCAATCAGATCTATATTAGCACTATCAGTGTAGATGGGTTGGAAGATACATCAAATGGATGTGAAGGTAGCCTTCCTTAATGGCACGATTGAGGAAGAGGTGTATATAAAGCAACCTGAAGATTTTGAAACCTTCGATTGCGAGTCGCATGTGTGCCGGCTCAAGAGAGCATTGTATAGGCTGAAGAAAGCACCTCGTGCTTGGCACACCTAGATAGATAGCTACTTCACCAAGTTGGGCTTCACAAAGAGTGAAGAAGATGCGAACATGTACCACGTAGTGGTGGAAAATAAATTGTTGATCATTGTATTTTATGTTGATGATCTCATACTGATAGGTGATGATCAGCTAATCAAATATTGCAAGGAGGACCTTGGAAGAGAGTTTGAGATGAAGGACTTGGGGCTCATGATTAATTTTTGGGCATGAAAGTATGGTAGGGTGATGGGGAGTTATTTGTGTCTCAAGGCAAGTATGCCAATGAGATACTTAGGAGGTTTTGCATGGAGAGATGCAAGCATATGGAGAGTCCTCTAGCTGGTAACTAGAGGAAGGAGGATGCAACTTCGGGAGAGGTAGTGGAATCTATTATTTACAGATAGCTTGTGGGTTCACTCATTGTGTTGGTGAACACATGACCATATTTATGCTATGCAATTAACCAGCTTAGTCGAGCAATGGTTAGGCCTACCAAGTTGTATTAGAAGGCGGAAAAGCATGTATTGAGATACCTCATTGACACTACTCAGTATAGATTATGGTACAAATGAACAAAGGGAGTGAATCTTCAAGGTTCACGGATGCAGATTGGGCGAGGAGTCCATCCAACAGGAAGAGCACATTAGGAGGGATCTTCAATATTGGGTCAGCGACAGCTTCTTGGTACAACAGGAAACAAAGATTGGTTGCACTCAGTTCGACAGAGGCAAAATACATGGCTACAAGTCAAGCAGCATGTGAGGCCATTTGGATGAGGAAGATCTTGTTTGGTTTGTTTGGTCAGCAGATGGATCCAACTATGATTTATTGTGATTGTCATAATTGTATCAAAGTCTCTAAAAATCCAGTTTTTCATGATCGGTCCAAGCATATTGATATATGATATCATCATCTCAGAGATTGTGTATTGAGGTTGATCATGTTGTTAGAGTACATTCCCACGAAGGAGCAAGATGCTGACACTTTGACCAAGGCATTGTCAAGATGTAAATTTGAGTTTCACAGAGACGGGATCTGGTTAGCAGATAATCCTTTTCTTGTTGAGAAGGAATGTTGATAAATGGCAACAAGAAATTCTAGTTTAAATTTGTTCTTGAATTTAGACTAAGAATTAAAATAGAATTATATTCTCATAACAACTTGTAAATAGTTAATTAAGTTTAATTTACTTAATTAGCTTAGGAATTTCAAGTTGGAAGTCTTTTGGAAGTCATGTAAGTGTTCTCCCTAGATTTTAGGGGTCTAGTATGAGTTTAGATTGAGTTGTAATTAGATAACTTAGTTTACTGAGTTATAGTTAGTTAAACTAGTTCTAATTGTTTGTTGAACTAGTAGAGGATTAACAGTCAGTTAGTGCACTGGTGCATCCACAGGTGCTACTCCTGATAACTGAAGATTCACTCATCGAAAACTCATGCATGTCAGTTCTGAGAAATACCCAGTTGAGAATAGAGTGCAGGGACAGTGTACCGTCAGTTGTATGATTTACTGAGTTCCAAATATCATGCATGCAATCAGAAAGATGACCTAATTAAGATTGCGCAATTTTGGAAGCATGAATTCCCTTTAAATACAAGTTCTTCATCCTAGGAATTGCACAAGGGCTTGGAGAGTTGCAGAATAGGCTAATGATTTGGCTTGAGCTAGCTTGTGAGATAGAGAGTTGAGCATACTTGTGTGAAATTTTTCTAGTGAGAACAAGCTTTGTATATTCACTCATATTTTTTATTAATGCAATACAAATAGGTGGGGTTTTGAGCAATGACTTTCCGCAGAGAAACTTATTGTGTTATGTGCCATTTATTTGTATTCTTCTTGTTCATATTGTTTTCATCGACTATTGGATTTTGCTGGTTGAAAGTAGAAATAGATTATTGTCTCTTGTTTTAGTACATTACATGAGCTTGTGAATCTACAGGAAAATATACACACCAGCCCATGTTGAGCAACATACCTTGGTTTATAACACTAGTTGGCTTCCTTTCACCAGGTCCATCACCACGACTGCTTTCTTGTCACCTTGACTGGGTAACCCCTCTCACACTAAAACATATCCTATTATGGTAATTATGGTTGCTCCCTATGCCACTCATGTCTTTCAACATATTATATATCTAGTCTAACAATGCCAATGATATTCCAATATCTTGAACTTAGAGGTCTACTCCCTCTAGCTAAAGCAAGGCTCTCTGACTACTCCATCTTACATGGATGCTCCTTTTGACACGTGATTCTTTTCGCTTTTTGTAGATATAGATCATATAATACCCAGACTCGCCATATATTCATCAATCCAAGAATATCAAGCCTAACATGTCTACTTCTGATCATACAAAGCCTTCGTCAATCATGGGACTTCTTTTCATGCACCTCAAAGCCCTAAGGTAGCTCTATGTACACTTCTTCCTCTATAATTACTTCATTAAGGGAAATATATTTGCACCCACTTGGTGATATTTCAAATCCATGGTAATAGTTCTTATAGAAGGGTACCTCTCAACTTCGAGAAAATGTCTTGTCATGATCCCCTCCCTCTTTTTGGGAGAACCTTTTATTCAACTTTCACTTTTACTTTTCTATGTTGCCATCTATTGAACACATACTCCAAACTTGCTGATCTATTAGCTCCCTCTGAGCTTGGACTTCATTTAGTGCAATATCTCTTAACATAACTCACCATTCAAGAATCTTTTTTTGTCACATGTTTTGCTTCATTCTTCCACTTCCATCTATTTCCAAAGTCATGGCAGCCTTCACTATGTACCTGCAATCATCACTAGGAGGCCATGGAATAAAATTATGTACAACCAAGCAAAGGATACAAAGAAAAGAGAATAACTAGCAACAACAATAGTAATAATCAGAGAAGAGAGATATAAATACTTATCTGTGAGGATTATAGGGAATGTTAGCTCCCTCTTGGTCTTAGCTTCTTGGCATCCACCTTGCGACTTTATTATCCTTATCCTCATCATGATGCCATTCTTCCTTTCTGGAGTTAGGGTTTCTTCTTGCAGCGGAAATGTCATCCTTCAATCCTTTAAGGTCTAGTTCTATGGTTTTGAAAAAACCCTAGACCTTTCATAATCATTTTCTTCAAGATTTACCTAGGTTTTCTTCCTTTTAGGGGAAACATCTAGCTAGGCTTTTATCTCCAAACCCTAGGGCTTCATTATCCTTAGGGTTTACAAACCATAAATTTTTAGAATTCCTTTTGCAAGACCAACAGTTTTTGTGATGTTCTAATTCCCCTTTCCTTCTCTCACAAAATAATCATGGATATACCATATTTATTAAGGATCTCAATAAATGCAAGATATATTTCGTAGGAGAGCGTATTTGGTGATTGCTTTGCATTAATACTTTCACCAATATGTATCTTTAGGTTTAAGTTTTTGGACATGAAAGGAGGACTTGACCTCTTTGTCACATTCAACGTACTAGCTTCATTAAGATGTGCTCTCTGTAGAAGTATGTCTCATCCTTTAATACCCGAAACACCCTCGAATAATTAATGCAATGCATATTCTAATACTTTTACTTATTAGTGTGAGGTGTAAAAAATAATGTAGCTTCAAAAACAATGTATTTCTTCAGAAATTACAAAGTAATCATTTTTTAAAGTAAAGAACATAGATCTAATATGTCATACTTCTAATGCCTATGGGTCACATATTTCTGTTGTGACTTTTTCTTGCTAGAATTTAGATTTTGAGACTATCATTACCCTTATAAAATACTTTCATGCTTATGTCTTCTTTAATTGTAACTACCCTTTGGGAGTCATTTTTTCGGGAAAAAATTACTCATCATATTTGTTTTCTTAGATTTTTGTCATGGTAATTTATATCTATCCCACATGTTAAATGACTAATCTAACAATTGGTTTATTATTGTTAAAATTATACAATAGAAACTTAATATTCCCATTGTTGTTAAAATTGTAATGGAGACTTAATATCCCTTGATATAATGTAATATCGGTCATTCACTTTCACTGTCAACTCGTTTTATGAAATTTAAATAAAAAATTTAATAAAAAACTAACCCCATACAAACTAAATACATACATCTCATCTTAAACTAAAATAAATTCAAACCATGAAAAAAAATGAATGGCATAATATTAATTATGCCACAAGGCGTTCCCCTTTGAAAACAACTCCCCTAGTTGCCACTATGTACCTACTTGCACCATTAGATCAAATGTTAGACGATTGAAAATTTGTACACCATCAGATTAATAATTAATAATTAAGACAAAAACTAATACTTAAGAGGCTTAAAAATAATAATAATTATGATGGGAAACTGTATGTAGCTAGTTAGGAAAAAATTGTATACAACCCTTTCTCCCTTCCTTCTTCACTTTCATTTCTTTTGGGAGATTTGGCCTCAACAGAACAATGTTGCCTTCCATTTCCAACTACAAATTGTGGGGTCCTCCTAGAATTGAGTATATTTTTACTCTGCTTGCCTTATGTGGGCTCACTCTAGGGGAAGTAGCTTTGGATACTAGTGTGGTTTCTGATAGGTAGGTATTTTAGGTCTTCTCGAAGGCGATACTCCATCATCAAGGACGTGATAGGCATACCTTTTTGGAGATTCATCACAAGGTAAGGGGCTTCATCCCAGGAAGAAAGAGGAGAACAACTTGGTTATGTTAAGGCAAGGGGAATAAGGCTTTCTTTACAGACGCTGGAAGACATTGTTGTTCTTTTTATCTTTTTTGTGGGTGATGGGTGGGACTAATATTAATAGGGGCTAGGAATTTATGGGTGACAGATCGATCATTATTGTACTTCAGAATATACATCCGAGCAAAAAATGTCGATCAACGATGACGTCCGTTTCCATTTTGTGGAAGTGCTCGACTGAGGAAGGAGTTGTATCTGATGATGATGCCTCTATTGGTGAATGAATCACTGGGCACCTATTTATTTCTCCCTTATTTATTTCACAGGCAGCAGGTCCTGGTCAAATCCGATGGGTGCCGCAAGGTTATACCCCCCATGAAGCTGCATGGACTACCCTGTTGTAGTTATGCTTGTTAAGTAACCATAATGTATGGCTCCAAAGATAATCCATTAGGTAAAATTACTGAAATGGCATTTTGACTAAATAAGAAAATGCATTTATGTGCCCCGATGAGTCCCACGCCGCTTGTCATTGGGTTCTACTAATTGGTGTTTCCCACACCATGCATGAGGTTTAGTTCCTGGGATATTCAGCTTGGCTGGGATATTCACCTTAGTCGTTGCGCAACAATACTTGGCTTGGTGGATCCTAGGATAATAGGCTTTACTTGACTTGACTTACCCTTAGGAGAAATGGCCTGGGAGCAACTAACTAACCATTGATTGATCCAACTTTCTCCTTGCCAAAGAAGAAGGGAAGGATCTTTCTTTCTATCTTTTGATTTCCGCGGAGATGAAAAACTTTTCAACTTGATATCACATTTTATAACAACTTGGCTAACATCATATGGAAGAAACATGGGGGGGACTTCTCTCTCAAATATTGTGTGATGGGGCAATCTCTCGTGTCTGGTGGAAACTTAGAAATAAAATCAATATCTCATATGGTAACAACATGGATTTATCTCTTTTCATCATCATGATATAGTGACTTATTAGTTGAATATGCCAGATATAAGTCACCACCAATTTTTCATTTTCTGAATTAAGCATAAGACGAGGCATAAAAAACAACTATGAACAGAAAGGGGGAAAGTGGGTATATGTAGAGTTGTTTGTTGCTGGCAGACTGAATTCATAAATTGAGAATGCGGGCGTATAATCGAGGGTGAAAATAAGGAGCTTCTGGAATAAATCCTCTCATGGGACTAAGTCAAAGGATTTTCAAAAGTCTATGAAGCAATAATAGACTTTCACATTCATATTTAGTATTTTTTCCTTAGCACTCCACCTTTTCACCTCTCCTTTCCTTTAATATGTGAGGGGTAGGAACTCTGCTGAATAATCCAATCCTAGCCTAGGCCCACCCATGTAGCATCAAGACATTCACACTTGGAATCCTCTAGTCTATCTTCGTTAGATATTCTAAAGGGTGTAGTTTGAGGTCGTTGTTCCTTGGGATTACTAAGTGAATTGAAGGAGTTAAGCTTAGTCTTACATAGTTCCTAATCTTAATATAAGACTTAACTAAACAACAACACATAATATATGTATTATTCTTAATTCCTTTACAATATGTATCTGCCCCCTATGCCCTGCCTATTTTAGCTTGTGTTTTCCTAATTTCATTTCAGCGCTAGCAGGGAAGTCATTTAGCACTCATCAACATTCACCCTGTTCTATGTTTCATAACCTCTATATACCATTTTCAGTTTTTTTTTGCTTGTGGATCTTTTTGGCCACAAGGGACTTATTAAATATCTTCTCAATGGGAATATCATGGCGCTTACACCAGGCAACTGAAATTCTTGGGTCCGGGTAATTGATTTTCAATTTTCCTAATGCCAGAGTGTTCAGATCATCTCTTATTTTCATGTTTTCCTTCATTTTCTCGATCTTCAACTTGGTATTTGCAATTTTTTTCTCCAACGTTTTTGGATTATGGTTTCTCTTAGAAAGATTCCCTTATGGATAACTAGAGTGTGGTGGATTCCATTTTCTAGCCCTATCAAGATCAATTTCCAGCTCCTTGTGCACTCTCTAACTTTGCAACTTTTTGTATAATGGAAACAAATGATTTTGTTGTTTGCCCAATTTGTTAACAATTGACTTTGAATAAAAATAACATAAATTGTCAAATGAGATAAAGTATGGAAAAATATAGACCAATGATTCTATCTCCTTTTTTTCAAAGAAACGTGTTGTCATAACTTAGTAGAGCATAGAGTTGCAAGTTTTGATCCTTTTCATCTATGGTGCATGTGAATAAATTGCTTGATTCACTCTAGGAAACCTAGGCTTGTTTGATTAGTTGTTGTCAAACTTGGCAGTCGACGCAACAAATAAATTTATTGCTTGATTAGTTTTACCTTGGTCGTTGACCCAACACATTCTAAAAAAATTATGCACTTAATTATTCACCATTACGTAGTGCAATTGACTGCTCCACTCACAGAATCTTAAATCTTTCATAGTCCTATTATATATAGTACATCCTTTGGACTTGATCACACATCTTCTCTCCTGAGTTTATGTACATTTATAATTCACTAAAATTTTCCTTTGAGTTTTTTTAAATTGACTTATTAACAAAAGTTTAGTAGCATCTTCAACGTGCCATCCCAGGCTAACTATGAGGACATAAGCATGCCTTCTCACTGCAGGGATATCCCTAAGAGAGGGTAAGTGAAAGCAGTGATTGTTTCATGCCTTGCCCACTCCATCAAGTCTCTTTTCACATCACATTCATTCTCCAACTCTCATGGGTTCTTACAGTACTCTATGACGACTACTTCTTATTCTTCATCATTATATACTACTTCTCCCTTAACCTTAGCTTTGGGTTTAGGTCGAGACTAGTAAATGTTGCAGAGTGAGGGACATCATCTTCAACTTCTCCTACCTCAACCCTAGTTTGAGATTCTGGTAGAAGCTATTAGGTGTTGCAGAGCAAGATACATAGAGTGATATGGTGACCATAACATTAGGAAATTACATAGCACTGGCTAAATCATTTCAATGGGAAAAAGGCACCGGGGCTACAGAAGATGTGTCTGCAATGAACGAATCATACATGCCTTAGATGATAAACATGTTTCCTCTATACAAAGTTGTTCCTAGATAGATTCCACATTGACACATGAGACCCCATGGAGTACAGTATCTTCAAGTCATTTCATTGGGAAAAAGGCACCAAGGTTGCAAAAGATGTGTCCGCATTTAAGGAATCGTACATGGCTTAGATGATAAACGTGTTTCCTCTGTATAAAGTTGTTCCTAGCTAGATGCCACATTGACGTGTGATACCTCATGGAGTACAACATCTTCAAGTCTTGAAATGATATCGATCTTACCACTTGCGAATTTGTTGTTTACTTTAACGTAATGTTTTTGTAGCCTTAGTACTTTTTGTTATATTTGTAATAAAAGGAATTAAATCTCTCAATGTGAAAAACATGCACTATAAACTATGTTTGCTCATCAAGAGATTTGATTCCTCTTGGAATTTGTGTGGTTAACATAGATCTATATGTGGACAACATGGTACATAAATAAAATATTTCATTGTGAACTATGTATATATTATATATGGTTGGAAAAAAAATTATGTACATATTATACAAAGCAATTTATAAAAAATAAAATAAACCAATTTGAAAAAAATATTTTTTTACAGTTTTGTTTGAAATTCAATAAATATTTGTTGAAATAACAACTTTAAGTTCTGTAATACAATGGAAAATTACACATCTCCCTTTTCTCTATATTTACAGAGATAGAATCAGTATAAATCTATTTTAATGGCCAATTTATCAAGTGTGAATTAAATCAAAAGTTTTTTTTTTTCAAATTTTACATTGCACGTCAAGAAACTTATCCCTAAATCAAGTAATTAATTACTAGGTCAATAATTAAAATAAACCTATATTGTGATATTCAAACATAAAATTCATCAACATAAGTGTTAACATCATATTATTAATTACGTCCTAATAACTGTTAACATCATATTATTAATTACGTCCTAAGGCATTTCTCTCTTAAATAAACTCTCCTATGTGACACGGTTTACTGTCTTGAGTTGTTGATTTGATGTGTTAGATGATTAAAAATATTCCCTCCATTGAATCATCATAGGTGATTATAGTAAGTTCATTACAGTAACGACGGTCTACAACAACTTAAGAATATGGAGTATGGTATACATGTATGTAAAGAATTGTTTGCATGCGCTTTCGACTCTTCCTCCGTAGCTACATTGAGCGCTCTGTGGATGGCCTCTTTAACCTCCTTCCTCAGCCGAGCAACCTCCATGGCCCTCTTTTGGGCCTTCGCACTCGCAGTTGCCACAACGTTGTGCATAGAAATGAATGAAATTCTAGCCACGTGGTTAACACCACTTTGGCTGAGACAAAATTTGACTGCGAGTTAGCGGGGCGACCTTGAGCCTCTTGTTAAGGGGCCTTGTTTAGGGCCTATTTGTGGCTATTCAACAACGCAAAGGGCATGGCATCAGAATTAGGGTTCTGGCAGTGAGACATAGGAAGGGTTCGGTCATGGACGCTACCATGGGCAGAGTGGCCACCGCCATGTGCTGGCAATTGACATGGACGTTGCGAGGATAAGTGGAGCATTTCAAGAGACCCTCGGCGGAGCTAACGCAGTCATCTAGATAATAAGGGCAATGCATGTGGCAATGAGTCACGACGACACAGGAGCTGCAGAGGAGATGGTACAGGCCCTATACCTTGAGGTAATGGAGGCTAACACCTCTCCTTCTCATAGTGATTACACTTTGACTTGGCCTTCTCCCTCTCCTACTTCGCAGACTCGAAATAATTAAAAACAAGTAGCAAACCTCGTCACCAGGAACCCTTTTGAACCTATTGTTTGTCAACCATTTATAGGTGTAGAGGGGACAAGAAAATAGGCAAGTTGATTTGGTCCACATTTGGTCCTACCAATTTTAATACCACATGCTCTCATAAGGAGAGACACTTCTATGTTGTTTCTTTGCATAGTGATTTTTAAATGATCAAAATGAATTAGAAAGTCGTCCATGTAAAGTAGTATTGATAAAAGGTGAGATAATAAATAGAGAAAATAGAGAAATTTATTTTTTGAAATAAAAATTTTAATTTGAAATTTTCTATATTTTGGAATTCGGTTTTAAATCCGAAAGTATAAAATTTTATATCAAAATTCTTATTAATCGATTACAAATCAGTGAAAGAAAATTATTTTTAAAGGAAGTGAGTTGTTAAATATTTAATTTATTTAAATCAAAGATTTATATGAGAATTTTCACCTAACAATGAGATTTGTTTATCTAATAATTTAGTTGTATTTAGCTTGTATTTTTATAAATTGAAAATGTAAAGAAGAAAGAGAGAGAGAGATATTGCATGAGAGAGAATGAGAAAGAGAGAGAGGGAGAGGGAGAGAGAGATATTGCATGAGAGAGAGAGAGAAATTGCATGAGAGAGAGAGAGAGAGAGAGCATGAGAGAGAGAGAGAGATAGATTGAGAGAGAGAGAGAGAAATGAGTTGCAAGAAAAAAGAGTAAGAAGAAGAGAGATGCATAAGGAAAAGTAACGGATAGAAGAGAGAGAGAGAGATTGCATTAAAGAGAAGAGTATAATATAGAGTTCGACAAACAAAATTGCAGAGAGAGAGAAGAGAGGTATTTAATAAGAGTGTGACATACAAAATGAGCGGAAAAAAAGGAGAGCAGAGAGAAGAGGTATTAATATGATTGACATATATAAACAAGAGAGTATTTAATATAGATTGCATACCAAAATTGCATGTGTGAGGCAGAGAGAGAGGAGTATGTAATATAATTGACACACAAAAATTGCATGAGAATGAGAGAGAGAGAGATTATATTAAAAATAAATAAACAAGAAAAAACTATTTTAATGTGGAAAATTGAAAACAATATTAATGCCAATGGAGAAAAATATTCAATTAATAATAGAAAATCTAGTTAAAACATAATGCAAAAATCAATAGCAAGGGAAATGTTGATTTTTTTAAGTCTCATAAAAATTAACACTAATATAATATAAGATAGAATAATATATAATATTAAAATATAGTCCCATTGACTCCCATATGTACCACAAGAGATGAAATCTTTCAAGATTTAAACCTCATTTTGAATGTGAAGCTCGAGAAAAGATTTGCACTTTGAGAGATTTGATCCCTCTCAACACTTAGTAGATCCAAAACTAAAATAAATCTACATTATTATAACTAGCAATTGCACCAAATGTTGCAAAGGGAACGTCGTAAGGCAGTAGCGTAGGAAAGAGTAGCACTCGCAATGAAAGTGTCAACTGCAATATTTGGAGCAAAAATCAAGGATGCGATTAATAATAAAAATCAATCCTGATTTTTTTTGTAAAGCTAAAACATAATTCTGTGTATGGAACCACATTTAACATAATTCCATATATGACACTTTTTTTCTCAACTATGTGTTAAGCACCCACCCATGTTCTCAATCTCGCTTTGAGGGGGAGGAAGGTGCATATTGGTCACTTGTGAATTCTTTGTCATTACAATATATCAACTGAGATTTTTCTTTAAAAAAGGTCGTAGGAAAACAATGGGTGCAATTAATCCATTGCTTCATAGTTACTTAATAGAATGAATTTACCAAATGTTAATGTTAATGTAGTAGGACTGTAGTTTTTGCTCATCATAGCAACAATCCAACCAAACAATTTGAAATTCAATCTTAGCAGAAATGACTCATTCGAGTCTAATTGCCTTCAGTGTCAATTTCTAAACATCCACTAAGAACATGCCATGTCATGTTTGCCTCCAAAACTGGCAGATTGTTCAACCAATTCTCATCCTCCTTCTCCCATATAAATATCTCAACTTTGGCATTTGGGGATCCATGGTTGCTAGATATTTCAAGCTTGGATTGTGCTAAAGTAAGGGTATTTCCAACTGGGCCACCACTGTATGCAATTATCCAAACTGGGTCACCATTATATCAAGTTACCCTAACTAGGTTACTTCTATATACATTTATCTAAATTGGGTCGTTGTTGTATCCAATGACTTTAATGCAATGCCTTGCTAAGAACAAAATTCTATGTCAACTTTAGTGCCTAGTGAATCCCCACTTTTTGATTACATATTATCACCACGTACTAGGCATTGCTTGAAACACATTTACTTTCAGATCTTAAGCCTTCATTTGAAACTTTTGCATCCTTCATTGATGAGCCCTACAATATAATCCAAATGAATGAGCTTTACTATTACAAAGACAAATGAGGTTTGCATGTTCCCGTAAGTCTTGTTACATTCAATATGTATACTTAGAGTAATCCACTAGACTGTAGTCATGACAAGTTTTGAAAATATTTGTTGTTTTGCAGGTGAATCCAAAGCAGTTTAGATCATATATACACTTAAGAGGAGTTGTGTTCAATATGATAGTGATGCATGGCTACAAGCAAGCTTTTGTTATGGGATTGATTATCGCTCTAGATTAGATCATGTCATTCGTCTGAATGCCCATCCTTTATAAGGGGTACTTGAATGAAACATAGAGAAGGAACATTTTTTAGGCATTCCTCCTCTCTCATGGTATTGGAAATTCCAAATCCCGTTGAAGATGAATTCAACGTGCAAAATCCCACTTTAGAATACGCAACAATTATGGAATCGAATTTTTTTTTTTCAGACTGCGATGCCATGTGTAGAGTGTGTTAGCTTAACCTTTTTTCACATTTTTTTACGACACAAAGTGGTGTTTGTAGACTCCTTTCAGCTTAGGATAAGAATTCTTAAACCTAACCATATGCAACGTGTCTTCTTTGATCGCAAAAGTGTAACCCTATTTTTCCAAAGACGTCAAACGTGGTGGCCCATTCCCATGTGCATATTGTAAATTGAAGAACTTTGTGTTTCATTCCCATGTGATTTTCAGTTGAAGTTTATGATTTTTCTCATACAATTTTAGAGGCGATGTTGAACGCACTCCAAACTAATGTCCCAAATGATAGTAAGCAGTAAAAAAACCAATATTTTATCTCTACATGCCTTAAAAAGGAAAACCCTAACTTATGTGTAGTTGATAATTTGAGCAGAACTCGATAGTGACCATCCCTTGTTTTATGGCTTAGTATTAATAACTTTGGCAAGATTAATTCATTAATGAAAGTCAAATTAGTTTCAATTTAGAGTTCCTATGAAATCAATGTAATGTGGTGAATTGTGTTTTGTTGAATTGACTTGGAATGTGATCTCTATATATTCATAGTTTCTAGATAAAAGGACTCTCAATTGTTGTGTCACAAAGATGACACTATTGTCTCTTGCCCTACATGTTCTTGTGGCTTCCACAACAATCTCACTTCTCCTGGGGATTGTATTGAGTATGTAAACCCTATTCACTTTGGAAAAGTCCTATTAATTTTGTTTTTTTTTTAATTGAATCAATTGACGGGATACAAAGCTCATGCACTTTCAATTCATTGTAGGAGAGATTCCCCACATCTTATGAGTTTGGGTGTACGTGGGGTGTACAAACACCCACTAATAGCAATACATATCCTCTTGTACAATGCACTTCTCACATGTGCCCAATTATAACACATTGGCATGTCAAGCTCAACTACAAAGAGTATTGGAGAGTGAAAATCCTATCACAAACTTCAATTACATGATGAATTACAGTGATTGGAATATTGTTGCTCAACATCCAAAGTTCAACAACTTTGCCCAAATTTGCAGCTTCAACTACAAGCCACTTGATCCATATGCATCTCTGAGTAAGTAACTCAATTCTTTTCCCTTATCTTTTCACACTTCACTATTTCTAGTGACACCTTATCAATTTTTCATTTAAATGCTAATAAGTTAAGATATCACTACTCTTGTTTATGTTTTTTATGTTGCCTTTACAGATGAAAATGCATTATTACAATGATATGTTTTTGGAAGTTGAACCAATGGGGAATGTCTAGTTTGAATTGTTTCTTCAGAAGGATAAGCAAACATCCAATCTAAAATGGATGTGGGTGTTCCCTCAAAGAATCTACTTATATGGCTACAAATCGTTCTTCATTTATGCCCTTTTTTCATATGCTATCGACTTAGGATGTTTTATTTGCAACATTTGGTGCAATTTCTAGTTTATAGCACAACCATTAACATCATAATATTAATTTATACCACAATCGTTAACATCATAATATTCATTTATAGTTGAAGCAATAATATTCTAACACATAGTCCATCAACATAACAATTAACACCACAATATTAATTTATTACTCATGGTTGGGTAAGCTCCCTGTAGAGGCTAAATGTATGGATATTGAGGTGAAACCTGATCCAAACATGTCTTCTTTCTCTTGTAAGTTAAATTTGCAAGCATGGGAGCGTGGATTCCTTTTAAAGCATGGGAGCGACGACTGTCCTAAGTCAATGTTTGTCTTTCAAGCGTCTTTTGCTTTTGAGTTCCAAATATTTTGTTAAGGGGGATTAAGAAAGGCAAACCTCATCCATTCAATTTGTTGGAGTTATTGTGAAGTTTCAAGGATATCGTTTGTCCACGCTAACAAAAATTTTAAGGGTAATTCCAACGATTTTATAATTTTAAAAACATTAAAAAACTTGAATATTTTTTATAAAATTTGGGTTGAAATTTTTTAAATATTTTAAATACTTATATAAGATATTTTAAATAAATTATGTAATTATAATTAAAGATTGAATATTTTTAATTTTTATGTATAATATATAATAAAGATATATAAAAAATAAAATATATATATATAATATATAATATATATAATAAAACAAAAATACCACATCATAATTAAATAATTTTTTGCATAAAGTTAATAAATTTTATATTATATTATATAATATAATATATATGTCTATCTATATATATGCAAATCCTTGCATATAATTTAGCTAGCAGAATTATTGATATTCTTAATTTTTTTATAAGTTTAAAATTGGATAATGAAAATTAAAAAAGAGAATAATGATTAATTATATGATTTCTTAAATAAAATAATTTAACACTTATATTTTTTTGTGTAAATTGGTTTATTTGACAAATTTTGTAGCACCTTCACCATGCCATCCCAGGCCAATTACAGACACATAATCATGGCTTCTCACTGCAGGGATATTTCCAAGAGAGGGCAAGTCAAAGTAGTCATTGTCTCATCCCTTGCCCATTCCATTAATTCTATTTTCACTTCACATTCATTCTCTAACTCTCATGGGCTTTCACAATACTCTATGATGGGTGCTTCTTCTTCTTCATCGTCTCCTACTTCTTCTCCCTCAACCCTAGCTTCGGGTTCTTCGAAGCTAGCAGGTGTTTTAGAGTGAGGGACATCTTCTTCTACTTCTGCTTCCTCTGCCCTGGCTTGAGGTTCTGGTAGAAGCTAGTAGCTGTTGCAGAGAAAGTGACATAGAGTGATATGGTGATCATAACATTAGGAACTACACAACACTACCTAAATCATTTCATTGTGCAAAAGTCACTAGGGATATAGAGGATGTGTCCACATTGAAGGAATAACATGGCTTAGATGATAAATATGTTTCCTCTATACAAAATTGTGCCTAGCTAGATGCCACATTCACATGTGAGACCTAATGGAGTACAATATCTTCAAGTCACACTCTTATATCAATCTTATCACATGCTAACTGTTATTTAGTTTGACAGAACATTTTTGTAGACTTAATCCATCCTGTTGTATTTTTAATAAAAGGACATATTGTGTTGCCAAAATATTATAACATCTTATGCTTCATTCCATCATTTGGTTGTTGTTATAATGTACCAATTGGCCATGGGAGTCTAGATTGCAAGGCATAAAGTTGCAATTGTTGGCACCTTTCGCCCGTATTGCATGTGATAAATTGTTTATTTGAAGGCAACCAACATAGGCAGTGAACCCAAAAAATAAAATTGATGTAAATTTTTAGCATTGTAGAACATTAACTGCAAGATTCACACTAGTCTTAAATCTCATAAACTTGTTATATATATTCATATCAACAATTTCTCTTTCACTCAAACTAGTTTACATTTACATTTAGATCACATAACATATCATATTTGTTTTCGTCTATGCTCTTCACTGTAGTTTTCTGAGAAATAATGCAGTAGACATCCAACAAAGAATAAAGGAGGAAGTTGAGGAGGGCCTAAAGCGAATCCATAATCTATTCCAATATCATTCATCAAAATTCCATCAATCTTGTTGAATGTACTAATTATAAATTAGACCTAATTTCTCTAAATCATCTGCAACAATATATGGAATAGCTTATTGGAGTTCTGCACTGCTTCCATCGCTTCTTTTTCATTATTATTTCTTCATAATCGTTCATCCAGGGTTTAATTGCCTTCGTAATCCTAGATGAGCCCTTCAAAGTGCATATATGATTCATGGGAGGCATAAAGTAGCCATGGAAGTTTCGTTGATAGCATCCTTATGATGTGGGTGTTTTTTGATAGTAGCTTTCCATATAAGCAATGTTTCTAACAACCCATAAGCTAAGATACACAGTACATTGGTGAAGTGTTTTTCTTCTCTTTTTCGGGGCAAAACAAATGCCTTGCAATCCTAGGAAATTCCTTTTGTACTTCCACATTTACTTCTGCTTTCGACAGTGAGCCTTCAACAATGAGATTTCGACAATGTGAGCTTGAACTTACATGGTGTGAGCCTACGACAGTGAGCCTTGTTAGTTCTTGTTGGTTTTTCTCTCTAGCCTGATCGAAATAGGATCCATTAAAGACTGGCAAAGAACCATGACCGTATCAGGTCGGGACGAATCTCTAAAAATTCCAAAAACAGCGATCAAAAACACCCTAAACTAGTGGCAATGGCAGCCAGCATGGAACGACGAAGACCTCGGTCAAAGCGCGCTGACTGAGGCCCATGGAGACTGCACAGGAGGTCAAAGTAGCCCCTAGGAGCCCCAGATCGGGAAAAGGAGGTGATTTTTGATGAACAGGGCCAAAGTGGGGGAAGCCTGAGCACTTGACGCATGGCGAACCGGAGAACCACGGGCGGGAAAGGCAAAAAGTGCTAATCGTACAAGGCGGGACCCGCACTCTGGAAATTGGCGGTATTGATCGGGGTGCCCTCAAACAGTAAACGGTTTTGGAGAAAGCAGAGCGATCCCACTTAACGATCAACGTGTGGCGGCGGAGGTGAGAGAAAACCGCCATTGATCGCACGTTATCGGTCGAGCAGGTAAATCGCGCTGGATGTGTGTACGACGTTGGATCTGGGGGACCCAGATCGAACGGCTGAGATTGCGCCCGATGGAGGAAGCGGAATTGATGAAGGATTAAGCCGCGTTTGTAAAGATTTGAGGTCCGTTTGACCGCCAGGGTGGAGGAAGAACGCATCCACGACGTAACTGAAGAAATGAACCGACGAAGCAGGATGGCGCTATTTAGAGGAGGACACGTGGCCACTTCCCGAGTGTATATGCTGATGCCGAACGAGGAACTCCAAGTGCAGCTGCAGAAGGTGATCGACAGAGGCAGAAGAGGAACCAAACGGGCATGATTTCGAATGGATAAAAGCCATGAACAACGAAACAGAATACGTAGTTGAACAGTGAGAGACAGAAACCAGAGAAGAAGGCAGTAAAGCAACAACAGGAAGAGACAGAGGGCCGAGCTAACCAGCGGCAGCGTCGAGCACCAAAGCTTGAGAGATTCAAGCCATCCCATAAAGGAATCTGTCCAGGCTGAGCACCACATTGGGTCTTGCCACTGAAGACCAGAAGGTCACAGAGCTGGTAGGAAGAAGAAGAGTCTGTGTACTCCAGTGGCTTGGGGAATCCAAGAACCACCCTGCCAAGCAAAACCTGCTTCAGGAGAACTCACATTGAGTCCCTGTGTTGTAATTCTCTGCTCAAAGACCTAATAAAACAAGGCCACCACTGAAAGCTGGACCTGAGATGTAGCCCTGGAGAATAGGGTGAACTCCTTACTAAAATTGCTTGTGTCTTTGTGGTTGCTTACTGTATTTCTCTGTTGTCTTTCCATTTAAATGTATGTGTATTGGCAATCTGATCGATCCATTGCTTAAATAACACAGAACACACACCGGCACATGAGTCTGTAATACCTTTTGTTTAATAAATCTTTAAATTGGCGTCACTCATAGGGTGATTATCAGATCAAGTGGTATCAGAGTAGTAGGTTGTAAGGTTAGACAAGCTTGTGTTGGTTTGGCTGTGAATCCTCACTAGATCAAAGCTCAAATTAGGAGAAGGAGAGTTGGTGGAAACTAACCCTGAAATTGGGAGAAGACAATGTCAGAGGAAGGTTCTATGGGGCCAGACTCTCAAGTCCTAGAAAGTTTCCTAGCTATAAAGTCTATGGTCGAAGAAATGTATAGGGACTTTAGAAAGCATAAGGATGAAGATTCATCAGGTTCTAAAAAAGATAAAGAAAAAGATGAGTCTCATTCCCATGACCACTCAAAAGGAAAGGGGAAAGAGGAAAGCTTTCTCATACCTCCTAATAGCCCTGTGCATAATAAGAAAGCATCTTTGATTAAGTTAGATGTTAAATTTGATTTTCTTATATATGATGGAGAGCTAAATGCTGAAAAGTTGCACAATTGGATTAGACAAATTGATGTATATTGCAGGGTACAAAACATAGACTCAGATAAGAGTAAGATTCAACTGGCAAGCCTACGCCTAGGAGGCACTGCCTTGGTTTGGTAGGAAGGCAGAACCCAAGCTGATATGAAGAAGCATGGTAAGACCATCTCTGTCTGGAGTGAATTTGTTGCTGCAATCAAAAAGCAGTTCT
>APFE030930619.1:95126-105833 GCA_000404065.3 Pinus taeda
CTTTGAGTCAAGGCAAAAGAATAGAAGAATTGGACTATCACATGAAAGACCGACTCTTATATCATTGTGGGAAACTCTGCATTCCACAAACTGAGAGAGTAAAGATAATTAGGGAAGCACACACTTCTCTGATATCAGGTCACTTTGGGGTAAGTAAAACAGTTGCACAGCTGCAAAGGTTCTGCTATTGGCCAAGAACGAGATAGTTTCTAGATATGTAAAAGGATGTACTATGTGTGCTAAAAGCAAGCCCAGTAACAGAAAACTAGGCTTATACACTCCATTGCCAGTTCCTTCTCACCCTTGGGAAAGCATTTCCATGGATTTTAGCACATCCTTCTTCATGATTTATGAGCCTTTGAAAATGTGAGCTTGAACTTACATGGTGTGAACCTGTGACAGTGTGAGCTCTCGTTTTTGGTTCATCCTTCATCTCCCGTAGTGGCATGCCCATGAATAGAGTAACAAGGGGCTCTCCCAAAGGGTTGCGTATGACTCATTTGTCATGTGGGTTGCATTCTCTATCATCTACCTTGGAAATCAACTGGCCATCAGAGTCACTAATGACCAGATCAGTCCCGCTACAAGTTTTGTTGCGCTTCTTCCTCTACACAGTAAACACAAGCATATTATATGGTGTACAAAATTGCAATCTAACAATAGGAAAAGTTCCAGTCTTGGGAATCGCCCACTAATCTTCTTCTAACAGCCAAAACTTGGATGCTTTGTGTTCATTGCAGCACCCATCGGGGGAGCAATGGGGGCCGGGTTCTAGGCACTGACTATAGACAACAATAGAGGTGCAGACGATAAAAGGAAGAGAGGATGCACTCTAAGTGTTTGACGAATCAACTTTATAACAACTGAAGTAAAAATACTTATTTGTGAAGTATTTTTACAGGACCTCTAATGGACTTAGACAGGGACGTCAACCAATTCCTTGAAATCCTGTGAGAGCCTCCAGCTTCGCCTGAACTCGCAGTAATAGTGGATGAGGGTCAAGGGGTACAACTTGAAACTAGGGTCCATGAAAAAACCATGGAGTCAAATTTCTCATTCTGGAAAGCCCAAGTAAAACAAATGATGCTGAAAATGGAATTTCTGGAAACTGAAACACCAAGCTCCCTTCAGAAATACACCCCCTCTCTACCAGAGTTTCGAAGGTGGAAGGGGATAATTTATCCCTTAAGAAGATATTACATGAAAGAAAAGAGCAGGAAAATCTCCATCCTCCAAATGATATGTTGCATGCAGAAATTCTTGACCTTAAAAGAAAGCAGGAAGAAATATGATCCCAACAGGCCACCTTCAAACAAGAAACTGAGACACACATCAATTCTTGGGCACAAATGATTCAGGCAAAGGATAAAAATCCTACCCCTCTTGCAGCACTTGAGGAGATGGTGCAAGTAAAACTTGTGGAAGAACGTACCAGACACGTGAGATAATTGAATCTCAAGGTGAAAGGTCTCCCCTTGCCTCACCCCTCTCCATATCCTATGTAAGTGGGGGCTAGGTTCCTTCAGGATACACTTAGCTTCCTTGATATAGCTCTGGACAGAGCCTGGCTAGGCTAATACTCCACTATCTTCCTTAGGTTTCAGACTGCATCTGATCGACTCTGCACCCTCAGGGATAAGTGGAAGTTGTTTTCTCTCCTGAACATGATTTTCTTGGATGAGGATCTCACTAGAGCACAGGTTGTGGAACTTAAACAATCCAGATAATAGGTTATGGAAGCACTGTAACACCCCTCCCTTGTGTGTAAGCCTAATGTAACCTAAGTTGAGAAAAGTTAGGTGTGATATGTAATATTAAAAACAAATATATTATTGAATAAATTAATAAATAAATCACTTGGAAAAGCAAGCCACCGAGAGATGAGATTCTTACCAAATCGCATTGAGGAATGGGATAGGGATAAATCTTTCATGATAAGCTTCTAGATGTGATTCTAGATAAGCTTGGATGAATTGGAGATATATATCCATCAAGGAAAAAACATAAAAGCTTTGCGGGAGATAAAGGCAAGCTTTTGTGAGGAAAAGCTTCGTGGTAGATAAAGGTAGGCTTTTTTGGAAAAAGACCTAGGCAAATGGAAAAATCCATAAAAACGGGACACCGCTAATGGAAACTATATCATGAAAGAGGGTATTAAATACCCATTGCATAGATCAATTGGAGGCAGTTGATCCATGGCAAGAACCTCGGCTTGGGGGGAACCAGAGGTGATTCATGATTGGTTGGTGGTGCTTCACTCTCCAAGTGATGTTTTAGTTGGTTTCATATGCGTGGAATGTTTTGTATGTTGTTTTCTTCCCCTCTTTGTTATAAAATTCAACTAGCTTATGAAAGAAATTGCATGAGTTTCCTCCCTAAGGGAATGATGAAAGGAATTGCATGTGGTTGTTGTAGATTATCTATGTGGATACATGTATTATGGCTTATTAATGTCGACTAAGTTAAAATTAGTAGAGGAATATATTGTGTGATTTAGATGCAGTAATGGTTATGCTTCCCACTTTGGCTTATGTGTTATCCGTAAGTATGGGAATAACGATATGAGTTGCTTGTGTGGTAGACATGCCTATGTTAACAGCTTATGAGTTGAGTTTAGAGGAATGCTTGAGACTTCTATTGCCTCCATTAGTAGAGGCTTAGTAGGTAGCTGATATTGATTGGGGCCATGTAGCCATCTTACACATTAATGCTTCTACGAAATCATATTTATGAGATTGACATCAACATGAGATATTGGTGCATGTCGAACAGTTAGGAAATAATGCTTCTAACATGTATAGTCAACGGTTCAAGATATCTACACCATGCATGCCATAATAATTTGTTCCCAATAAGGCTAATCTAGCTGGCTATGCATGTGGAACAATGATGGAGGGATGCTTTAAATAGGATTGTCGATAATTCAAAAATTTCTATGCCATGCATGTTACAAGAGTTGAATCCAACGAAGCTGGTTTAATTACTCGTGCATGATGCATAAAAGTTATTTGTCTATGGATGCTTGTAAGGGCTATTTAAAGAATTTGATGATTGCATGTTATGATTCATTATTCTCTCCAAGTTGTGGCTTAGAACAAACTCAAACATTATTCTAATTATGTTGGCATATGGTTATCAAAGAGTTCTAATAATTGCATGCTATGATTTAACACTTGGAGTATGATTTAACACTTTCTCCAAGTTGTGGCTTAAGCCTAAGGGATGTCTAAAGAGTATTGTAATATGGCGCTTATGAGGTAGGTTCATTACCTTGATGTTGTCCATGTTATGGGTATAGTTTATGGGTTAATCACCCTGCATCCGATGATTGGTTAACTAGACTTGTGATAACAACTGAAACTTAACAGTAAATGACAGAAATTTTAAATTTATGGAGCCTAGGGGCTAATTTCTTGGGGTAGGCTCAGGAGGTCCATTACAAATGGTATCAGAGCCTAGGTTCAAACACTGAGACCTATGGACCAATCCACTTCTGCAAAGTATGAATGATTTTTAGGTTGATGTTGGGTTTTAGTTATAAAAAAAATTACAAGGAAAGAAAATAACCCAAGATCCACAAGGGGAAGTAAAACCTGGAAACTTAAAACATGTATATTGAATTTTTGTCATCAAAGGAAGTTAGGATTCCTTAAGGACGGATTCCAATATTAATATGGCTATTGAGGGGTCAATAACATATATATGTTAATTCGTTATATGTTGCATGATATCATTTCATTAAAATTAATGGGGGTTATATGCCGCATGATATCATTTCATTAAAATTAATGGGGGTTTTTAGGTAGACAGTCATTATAAAATAAGGGTTTTAATTGATTGATGTGTGGCATATACATGCGGAGGTAAAAATCAAGTAGTGAAAGCTTCATTATTGCTGAAGATATATAGGGGTAAATAAAGAACCAAAGAAGTTTGCCTTAATCTTCTCTAAGTTACACGATGTCACAAATCAAATCGTAAGTGTGTTAAGGGTAAAGTTACAAAACATGTTTATATGAGTTGCTTGTTAATACATGTTCTTATGCTCATAAAAATTAATGAGAAAAGTAGCTTGAATGGTTCACACACGGAACTGATATTAGTAATAAGAGGTCGTATAAGAATTTGTATGGGCTTATGTGTTAACGGGTCAACACAATCACCGCTAGTGCAAAAATGTGAGGTCTATGCCGATAAAAGTGGTGATTAAAACACCAAAAGATATTCGAGAGAGACGTAGGAAAAACAGAGAAGGTAACGTGCGTCTCTGTTACGAAATGCATACACATATATGTGTGAGAGCACGAGTGACTTCTTAAAAATGAAGGGGAAGGGGAATTAAAATTGTTGTGGCCTAGAGATACTATAGCTATCTGCAAGAACGTCATGCACTATTGAGACTAGTTAGAGCACAGGATTAATTGTTCAATAGATGTTGGTTGTTAGTGGGTTGCTTTGTATCACTTCACAGGTGGGTATGGTAAGGCTTAGAGATCTTGCTTAACGCTGTCGGAGGACCAAAAAGTTTTCGCCGATAATCCACTCATAGGAGGAAGACGGTGATGAGAGCCTTGTGGAGAATCTCCTCGACGAAAGATGAGAGGAGGTAAACAAATTTGTAGGGAAAGATGCAATCAGAATTAAGAGAGGGATGAGGCTCTACGCATGGAGGCTCGAAATTTGGTGCTGGAGAAAAGTCTAGTGAATTCAATAAATTCCATTACATATATGTGTGATTCCTCGCATTGAGCTCCTTGGTCTGTGCCTAGTGCGTTGGTAATTGTCTCGGGTGTGCTGTTTTTTTATCCTCATGCATTGTAGAGAAAGAAGTGATTTATTTGTTTTCAATTAGAAGTTTTCACAAATAGAATGCACGCTAGGTTCGATGTCCTATGCCCATGTTTTATGGATAAAGCAACAATGCATGCCCAATTAAAAGAGGAAGGAAATCACAATTGTTGTTTCCCCTTTTAGAGGTGTGTGAGTTGGCCACAAATCCAATGATAATGTTTCCATGAGGGATCACAGAAAAGCTGCAACTCACTAACTGAAAGCACCTATTCGCTGGGTTGAAGACGATAGGTTGAGATGATGGTAATCTGCTAGCTCCCTGTGCAAATTTAGAAGAAGAGAATGCTAGATGGAGTTCGTTCCATTACCCGTATGGATTCAGGATATGTTCACAACTTTGGAAACATCCATGAGAACTCGACCTCATCCAATGATCTAGAGAGGTACGAATATCTTGGATCCCAAAGGTTGATTTTCTGCGTACGGATATAGAAACGTTATCCACAGACATGCTGGTAAAAGCAGTTGGAAAAATTAAAACGTATTAGGGATATGGACTATCAGAAATGATAAGAAATAGGATTTATGGGTAATCAACCTCTAACCACCATGGATAAGCCTTGCCGATGTGGAGGCGATGGCTTTTAATCTTATTTCGAGAAAAGTAGGGAAAAGCTGCAAGATTTTTGGTCGTGTCGGCAATCAAATGAGCAAAAAGGCTAATGTAAGAATAACACAATGGCTATAAAACCCAGACCCTGTGAGCTCGGATATGCACCTTCTTCCTTAGGCCTTTACATAATTCCTTTTATTTTCTCATAGTCTACGTTCATATTCAAAGGGAAAGGAAGAACGAGTATGGTACTCGATTGATGATGGCAATGGATGTAGCATTGTTTTTTTTAATGGTTAACATTGCTGCAACAAGCATCATGCATGCTCTTTTCATAAGAGGTGTTGAGGTTATTTAGTTAATTACCCTACCCCAAAGCTCTCAACTTCAATTGAGTTAATTACATCTGTGATAGCACCATCCAATATAAAATTTGGATCCCTGAGTTTTTCAAGGACACTGTATTCGTTCTCTCTGTCTGAGAGGAATCCATATTAAAAAATTATTTTAAATGATGGAAATTTTCGTAATAAGTCTGAAATGCTCAAGAAACTTTCTTTCAATTGTCATTACTCCATAATTGTTCGCATGCACCAATGTTTTATGAAAATTGTTGTAGTCTTGTAGAGCCGACGTATAAGCCTTTATAGTTTGGATATGGCATGGATATTTATATTGATTAGAATCTGAATCAGATTGATGTATATACTAGTGAGTTTCAGTGCCCAACATTTAGACAAATCAGATTCCTACAATCATTATTATTTTCTCTCTAATATTGAAAAGTAATAAGCATGAGGTGTCATTTAGAAGACACGAGGTGTCATTTAGAAGACATCCATACAACTTTTTCTCTGGTATATCATTGATGTGTTTTAATGCTTATCTTCAGTTTATCTCGTACTCTGTTTGAATATTTAAGAGATATTGATTTGAAATTACTTTTGCAGACTGCTCACTTGCTTTATTCTTATTTTGTTCTTATTGGAATTATGCATGAACATTTTTATTTTTGAAGGCAGATAAAGTCCAGAAGCTCTTAGGTTTCGAAGAGGTTTTTTTGTATTGCCTCGGAAGGGTCTTACAATATAGTTTACATGTATAATTTGATGGAAATTGAAAGTTTCAGGGAGTGAAATCGGACTTGGGACAAATGAACCATTATGCCAACCACTAGCTCCATGAGGATGCAGACATATACCTCAAAATAACTACAATATTAGAAGATTTTTTTTTTCTTAAAACCAAAATTACAACTAAAATTATAGGGAAGGATGCTTTCTGTGTAGAGCATCAAAGAATATGGGCATTAACCACCGGCTACCATGTAATTAGTAATATTATGAAACATCAGCCTACTTGTTTATTGAGACTATGGATTGGAGACTACGTGAACTTAAGAACAATATTTGTTGTGTGCAATATGCAAGAATACCAAAATATTGGGAAATACAAGAACTTGCTGCTCTACAATTTCTCATATACAGTTAATGCAAGCATAGTTATCTGACTCTAGATAGTGTGGCACATAATTTATAAAATTAGATTTCCTTGTTTTAACCTCTTAGTTAACTCAATTATCTTGTAGTGACGAATGCTTGTGATGATAAAATCAATGTGCATGTTGGCTTATGGGAGCGTGACCCAGGTTCAGAGTTATTTAGCCAGATAAATCCCTACACTACTAGACCTTTCGGCATCAGCCCGTGGAGCACGGATTGAAGTCTCACCCGAAGGAGTATGGGGGGATGCTGGAACCAAGTTTCCACAACCTTGAGGTGTCTGAGATCTCGATTTATTCCAACTAGATCTGTCTTCTCGCAGGTCGTTCCACGCACTTGTTCCAACCTTCAATACCTTTGCGATCTGTTATAATCGTCTTTCGCATAGCCCTAACCAGGGGCTAAGATGCTTTCGCGCTGCTAAGGCAGTGAACTGCACTATTTCCCCAAACTACACCACATATATCACTTATCTTCTTAACAGATCTTAGTTTTTTTTTCCAAAGAAAAAATTGAACTTTTTATAACCAAAATAAAAAAGTTACATAGTATATGCCTAAGCATTCATTTTGATGTATGATTTGAAAATCATAGAGCTCCACAGGATGTGACTATCAATCTTGTCCAAAAACATGAGGGAAAAAGATAAACCATTGATCTAAAAACATGGACCTCCTCATATCGAGGAAAACAACCCCTGTCTCCAACTCAAGATAAATAGTATATATCAGTTTAAAATAAGTCTGAAAGTCTCCATGAAAGGAAAATAAACGATGCTTCCACTTCCCGGGTCTCCTTATAGAGGAAAACAACCCAAATAGGAAGGAGAAACAAAAACCATTAGAAGTATGAAACAATTTTTAAAAACAATGACAAAAGAGATAAACATCATAATAGCAGCTGTAAACAAAATTCAGGCTATGCAAAAATCCTGAAGAGTCCATAGTGTAAACTGGCTAAGAATATGGTGGTTGATCCGACACATGGATCTCTCCCTGGTCCTCGTCCACTATTCTCCAACTGCCCATATCTTGTTGTAGACCCTCTTTAGAAAGCTTATCTGCTATATCATTGTGATCCCTGTAAATGTGGCAAAGAGAAAAAACATTAAAGGAGTGCTTTAACTATTTTGGCTCTTCTAATAAAGGTAATAAGATATAGTTTTGACATCTGCTTTGCCCATTGAACCATTTTATAACATTCAATGAGTCCCCGAAGATCTGAACTGTGAAGATGTTCCTGTGAATAAGCCAGCATAAAAGTAGTTTTAGAGCAGACAACTTCGCGAAATTATTTGTACCAGTTCCTAGGTCCATAGAGGCCTTAAGGCACCTGTTTTTGTTTATGTGAATTACCAGCCCAACTCCTGCTCTGTTGTTCTCGGAGGCCTCATCGAAATATGCCCATGGTATGCCTTCCTTAATTTGTTCCTCAATAGCTTGTTTGGGCACATTCTTTGTATCAGGCTTAGGGATATTGGTGTATATAGAAGTAAATTGAATTGCAATAGCCTCAAAAAGGGTATGCTTATCCAAAAAAATGCTCCTGTTCCTAGCTATCCAAATGCCCCATGCTATGATAAGGGTAAATTCCGCAAGTTCCCTTCCGGATAGAGATGCCACCATTTTTGCCAAACATTTGAGAATAATTCCCCTTTTACAAAAGATTTTTCGACGAAGATCACATGAAACACCATTTGTCGACGCGTTTCGAACTAACAAGTGTGGTTCATCGTCAGGACAAGTTGAAGAGACAGATCCAGCTTAGCATGTTAAATAGTCTGAGCAGAGACTCCAATGGCTAAATCGACCAACGGCTAATTTTGACCTTAGGACCCAGGTCAAATTATTATTCACTAATTTAATATTCTTATTATTTATATTATTATTATTATTATTTATGGAAATAAGTTAAATTAGGTAAAAATATAAAGATACATCAAATATTTTTAATAGTTAGTTATAAAAATTAATTAATTTAATTTATTAATAAATTTTATATATATATATATATATATATATTATATATATATATATAATATATATATATATATCATAAAGTTAGGGTTAAAAAATATAAATAAATAAAATAAATTTAAATAGTTAGTTAGAAAAGGTAATTTATTTAATTTTAATTAAAATTATTTTATTATTATATAGTCTATATAGGTAATTTATTTGTTTAATTAATTTATTAAATTAAATTAATAATATAGTCTCAATATTAATATATTTAATAATATTAGTAGTCAAATTATTATTTATTAATTTAATATTAATATTATTATTATTATTATTATTATTTTATGGAAAACAAGTTAAATTAAGTAAAAATATATAGAATTAATAAATACTTTTAATGGTTAGTTTTAAAAAACTTTAATTTAATTAATTAATTTATATATTTACTAATAATTATTAATTATTTTAATAATTTTAAGGGGAAAAAAGTTACCCTAGGGGACCAATCCCTTAAAATAAATAAAAATAATTTTATGATAATAGTTAGTTAAAAATTATTAATAAATAATTTTGTGGCATAGAGTTTGGGATCAAAGATTTACCTCATAGGGTCAAGGACACTATTAGGCAAGATTGTGTGGTTGTCTTGAGAAAGGCTAAGCCCCCTAAGAGCAACCTTAGCAAGGAAGAATCTGTAGCTCTCAAATCCTTAAACCAGAACAAGGATATCATTGGTTTAAAGGCAGACAAGGGTGGTGTTGCCGTCATTCTTAACAAGGTTGATTACCGCAGCAAGATGTTGGATCATCTTCATAATAGTGGTAGCTACAAAAAGCTTCCTAACACTACAACAAAAAAAACAATTTGCGTCAGGTTTAGCACCAAATTTTAGTGCATTTTTTTCTCAATTGGGATGAGCATCCTGGCGCTAAATCTGGCTCTATTGTACAATTTTTAAAGCGTCCTTTTTTGCACCAAATTTTGCATCTTTTTTACGCCAAATTTTCCATCATTTTTTGCATCATATTTTGCACCAAGATTTTAATGTGGTTTTACAACAGGGTTTGCTTCTAGTTTTGTGCCATTTTTTGCATCTATTTTTGCATCATTTTTTGCTTCCTCTTTTGTCGCATTCTTTTCTTCTAGTTTTGTGTCATAATTTGCATCAATTTTTACACCATCTTTGGCATCCGATTTAGTGCCTTTTTTTACATCTAGTTTGTGACAATTTTTGCATTTGGTCTTATGCCATTTTTTGCTTCTAATTTTGTACTTATTTTTACATCTATTTTTGTGCCAGTTTTTCTCCCTTTTTTTACACCATTTTTTCCATCCAATTTTGCACCATATGTTGAATCTGATTTAGTGTCAAATTTTACATGCATTTTTGCACCATTTTTTGCATCCACTTTTGCGTTTTATTTATCTCCCTTTTTTGCATCCTATTTTGCACCATGTTTTGCATTTAATTTTCCACCATTTGTTTCATCCAATTTAGCATAATTTTTAACACCATTTCTTGCATCCAATTTTGCATCCTTTTGAGCACTAAATTTGCATCCTATGTTGAACCATATGTTGCATCCACCTTTGCATCCCATTTCGTGTCTATTGTTACGTTCAATTTTGAGCCATTTTTTTCGTCTAATTTTGCATTTGTTTTTGCACCAAGTTTTGAATGATTTGTTGCACCTCATTTTACATCCAATGTTGCATCTCAATTTGCATCCAAATTTGAGCCATATGCCCACTTTTGCACCATTTTTTATGTCCAAATTTCCATCCTTTTTGGTATCTAAGTTTTCATCCTTTTTGGCTTCCAAATTTGCATCATTTTTTC
>APFE030930619.1:114300-126287 GCA_000404065.3 Pinus taeda
TAAGAAGCCAGTAGAGGTGGTTTCCAGTTATTAGGACTTAAGGGAATAGGTTGGGGTTATGGAGCTTAAAAAATTATGAAGGATTGGTTGAGCCCAAAAAGTGTGAGAATGTGTGATTCCTTGGAACTACATCCACAATCTTGTGTAAACCAAGGGGTTGTGAGGATTGTTTCTCTTACCCTTCCCATTATGGAGCTCCAATAGTGTCCAGATTTAATGACTAATATTTGAATATTCTTATGTTGCTTTCCTTCCATATTTCCCACATTATAAATCCTAGAAAACAATTTCATGTTATATTCACTATAACACTTGTAAAAAGTCAAAAGTTACATTCTTAAAGTGTAACATGGATATTGGTTCCATTCCAATTTGATCGTCTAAAAATTATGGCCAAATGATTCCATATTTCTGATGAAAATTTATAGTTATTAAGTAGATGCTCAGTTGTTTCTATGCTTTTCCAGCATAAGCTAGAGTCTACCTAGACATTGAAAACCCCTTTTTTGGAGATTGTCCCAGGTTAATATCCTATTTTGCATGAGAATCTAAAGAAAACAATCACCTTGGCTAGATTGGATTCCATGATTTTTCCATTTACTTTTGTTGGGTGTCTTTCTATGCCAACTAATAATATGTAAGCCTCATTTAAGCTAAAATATCCTTTAGGCAAATGTCCTTAGTAGAGGATATATTTCCCAAATTGTATTTTAATTCTTCCAATTTCTAATTTGTTTGTGATGGTTCCCTATGTTTTGAATCTTATCTTCACTGGTCAGTGTGTGCACTTCTCCCACCACCTCCATTTTTGTTTAGATTGAGGTTGTACCCAATACTATTGGACCGCTACTCTACCTTTCAATATCAAACAAGTTTTTAGCTCATTCAACTCTCCTTTTTCCAAGCTGGACCATTGCTTACAGGAATCCTACCGAAAGAGGGCTAAATTTATGTGTCCGCTTTCCCAAAACTTGTGAGCTTGAATCAAGTGTTTATTCTTCCAAGATGGATTCTGAAGATGAGATCCCTCAATTCCAGATCCCATCCAAATCAACAAACTATCGTTTATTCATGGCATGAATTTTTCCTTCCATACTTTACACCATAAAGCTTCTAGGTTTTTAAGACAACACCACCAATTTTTGGCTCCTAGAGATTGAGTGAGAATTTTAGGGTCTCTTAGTCACAAGCCCCCTAGATGGTTAGGATAGTATAATTTTCCCTGGTGACAAGGGCCCATTTTTTTTACTCTCTAGCTCCCCCCACAAAGGAGGCATCTCTGTATGTTCCTTATTTTTTCTAGAATGGCTTTAGGGGTTTCCAAGGATGAGAATAGGTACATAAGGATGGCTTGAAAAAGTAATTTAATAAAGCTAAGTCTAATAGAAAGGTTGAGTGTCCTAAAGGTCCAACAATATATTTTTTTATCTATACTTTGCACGAGCTTTTCCCAAACTTTTTTTCTCAGAGACTTCTTACAAGTGAGGCTCCAGTGTATTTAGACAAAAGGGAGCTTCATTATAGACCCATTCATCTTGAGATGTTTGAATGGCCATAGAGGTATTGAAGAAAAATATCTTAGGCTCAAACATTTTAGGAAAGCAAAAACCAATATGTAGGAATATTCTAGGGTTCTCTCACCTCTGAGTAGGGTACAAGCATCATAAGTAGTCATTTTGTAGTTGAAATATTGAGGTATAAGCATGGTCAAGTAGGAAATAGTGACCCCCCTAAGTAAACCTTCTTGAGATCAAGCACCATGAACAACACCTAGAAACATTGACTTAAGCTCTTTATAGGGATTCTTTCACATTTGAGTCGATTAACACATTATATTTAGGCATAATTAATGGGTCTCAAATCTATCTTTGTAGTTAAGGGAAGGAAATAAGAACATCTAGCCATAAATATTTCTTATTAGCTTCAAGCACCATGGGCAAGTCCTTGAACCACCACATTAGACCTTTGCTAGATATCATTTTCTTCCAAGTGTCTAATGGACACCATGATTAGGTTAATTGGGCACCAAAAATGGGTCTATAGTCCCAACCAAGGTTATGAGTTAAAAATAACAACCTTATGCCCAAAATGATGCTTGCTAGTCTCAATCACATGGAAAAAACCTCTAATTGATAACCATGAGTCTAAAATATGAGTGCTTTACCATGGGATATTATGATGCTTTTAGTAACCATGATGAGTCTTTATAACTTATCAATGGTTAGGAAAACATAAAAAGGGACTTAGGAATTTATTCAAGCTTCCAAGGCTTAAGCATGATGAATGATAAATTGAAACACCACATACGAACTTTCTATGAGATCTTTGGCCTTTAAGTGGAAAGTGGCTACAATTAATTGGTTTTGGATAGTAGTGCGGGGTGTTAGGGTCCAACCCTAACCCATTTATTTATGTAATAGGGTTGATTCATAGTTATAGTTAGTTAAATAGTCAATAAAAACCTATTAATAATTGTAAATGGTTGACCCGCATTTAAGAAAGGGACCACAATTAGTTGTAAACAGGCCATGGTATTAGATAAATGGTATTGAGAGAACCATGGTAATGAGCCATGGTATTGTATGTATGAATCCTATATAAAGGATAGAGACTCCCCGTTGAGGAATGTTGTGTCTTATTTTGTAATCGAGCTCTGCTCTACTGGAGGTTTCCCCATCGAAGAGGCAAGTGAACATTTCTTTCACCTCTGAAGAATAAAATACTTGTTGTTTTTCTGATTTTTATCTGTGTTCTGGGTTGTATTTCTTCGCATATTTGGTATTCTGTAATTTATCGTAGGTCAACGGCATAACAAGTGGTATCAAAGCACTTTCCAGGGCTGATGGTACCTCCATTTTTGGTAGAATTTGTTTTTAGGCTAGTGACGTGTTCTAGCGTCTTTAAACCACGGGCTTTGTCGTTGAGTGCATAAACTTGTGGATTTTGGAAGCATGCATGTAGGAAATAAAAGAGGTGATTAGGCTTGTTGAACTCCCTTGTAACCCCTGTGGGTACTCCTTTGAGTAGTAGCACATTAGACAGAACCGCGCATGGACTACCTTCCACGAACCATCTGGGTATATCGGAAGCACCCTAGGCTCACCTAAAACCTCGCCTTAGATAAATATTTAGTTTTCTTGCTGCTATAGGACACCGAGAATAACACTTGGGGATATTACTCGTGTGTACGATAGGGTAGTCGGGTAGTACATCTAAGGGTACGGTTCATCCTCCTTACTTAGTGCCCTGAAATATTGGGCTGAGTACGATTGTTGGACCCTTATGTATATTCTGATCTGTAGCACCTGACACTCCTTGGATACCATAGTTCCCTCGACTCTCTGAAGATCGCCCATTATTTTAATTTCCAGACCAGATCTATAATTGGGGTTTTGTCGCCACAAAAACAATCAGATCCACCAGTTGAGGTTCTACCACCACAGTACCATTCAGATCTAGCAATTGGGATTTTGTCGTCGCTGTAGTCCAACTCATATTCAGTAGTTGGGGTTTTTGTAGGTAGATCTGACCATT
The DNA here is from genome assembly GCA_000404065.3 of Pinus taeda. Lineage (NCBI taxonomy): Eukaryota > Viridiplantae > Streptophyta > Pinopsida > Pinales > Pinaceae > Pinus > Pinus taeda. The sequence goes on from APFE030930619.1 coordinate 117,835, forward strand.
TGTGCATTGAGGCTTGTGGCTCCTATAGCTTTGGCAATTCTCCCAAGACATTGGGCAGGATCAAGTTTTCTAGAATGTGGCCACTGCAGTATTGATAACCGGGGAGTAAAAATCCATTCAGAGTAAGAGTCTGGGATTTCCCGGGATTCTTATAAGAGACTCAACCCATAAGAAGCAGGATGACGAGCTGATCGTAGTGGTACCATTCACTTGTCAGCTTCAATTTTGGGCGGTCCCAATTTTTTTCAAAGTGATGACGAGTGACCAAGATTTGTGTATGGTAGAAACCAGAGCTTAAGTCATGGCCAACAAGAGGATCGAGTGCCTTGAACAAAAGTTGGATACATTCCAGGGCCTAATAGACCAGATGTAGAAATTCATGGACCAATTCAAACCAAGCGCATCAGGGTTGCATCAGGAGGCACGTGGTAGTGATGAAGATCTGGAAGGAGAATCCAGCCATCATATTCACTTCCATGGAAATCACCAACATTCCCACTTTCAGTCACCCAATATGGACATGTACAAAGTTGATGGCTCTAATGTAACAGTATGGGTAGCACAAATGGAACAATATTTCATTTTGAATGATATCCAGGATGATCAAACTAAACTACATGTGGGAGCCCTTTACTTGGACCAAGAGAGATGGCAATGGTGGCATTGGCATCCGAAATGCTATCTCGGGAACATAACTTGGTAGGTGTTCACAAAATCTCTTTGTAGTTGCTTTGACAAAGAATCTATTTTTTTGGGTCATCTTACTAAGCTTCGAGAGACAGACACAGTAAAAGAATACATTGCAGCCTTTGAGACATTGGCCTTTTGTACAGATAGTCTAAGAGATGAATTATACTTGGAATGTTTCATAAGTGGCCTCAAAGAAGCCATCCAAGCACATCTCTGAATGCATCACCCTCCTATATGGATCAATGCTTGCAACAAGGCTATCGAAGTGGAACGTGCTTTAGTTGCCCAGTCTCCTTATCTAAATTTCATAGCCAAGGGATGAACCACCCAAGCTCAGGGCCCTACCCAAACTCTTAGGGTTCAAAAGGTGTCTCTAGCAAAAACTGCTGAAAGAAGAAAACAAGGATTGTGCTACTATTGCGATGACAAATACTCCTCCGAACATAAATGAAAGGAACCCAAATTCTTTCCAATTAATGTTACTGATCACAACTAATCTGAAGAAGCCCCACCCCTTGAGGGACCAGAGGATTAATTTGAGGAAACCCAGCAGGACAATGAACTCCCAAAGGAACCCGTTATCTCGTTATATGCGTTGGCAGGCATTTATGTGCCCTAAAATCTCAAAATCAGAGGCTTTATTAAACATCGCCCTATAGTAGTATTGATTGATAGTGTAAGCACTCATAACTTTATCATCAGCAAGTCGTCGAAGCTGTTCATTGTTTTGTCAGGGCAGTCTCTAATATCTAGGTCCAGATTGCTGATGAGGGGACAATGAAATGTAAAGGTTGCTGTGAAAATATCAAACTTAAGATGGGAGATTACCACCTAAAGACCCACATGTTTGTGATTAACATGAGTGGTTGTGACATTGTCTTGGGTGCTAAATAGCTTCGTACACTAGGCCCAATCACCATGGGCTTCCAGGAGTTATATATGAGCTTAAGCAGAATGACCACATGCATACCCTCCATGGACTCCAGGCAGGTGCTCCTTCTATCATCATCTCTCATCGCATGGAAAAGTTGTTGAAAAAGGGCCATCATGGAGTTATCGCCTAATTTAATGCCATACAAGCCATCGAGCCCACTACTCTTCATAGTCAACCTGGAATGCAACAAGTCATGAATCGACACCAACAGGTAATTGACAAACCTAAAGAGCTTCCACCCTCTAGAGGGGAACATGATCATAGCATCACTTTGGTCCCACGAGCACAATCGCTGAATGTGCGGCCATATCGATATACTTTCGCCCAAAAGAATGAAATTGAAAAAAACATCAAGGAACTCCTTAAAGCCGGTGTCATTCGTTCTAACATCAGTCCTTATTCATCACCAGTGCTTATGGTGCTCAAGAAATATGAGGAATGGTGCATGTGTCCAACTTCAGGGCCCTCAACAAGCTCACGGTCAAGGACAAATTCACTATCCCGGTTGTTGATGATCTGCTGGATGAACTAATGGTGCTCAACTCTTTACTAAGCTAGATCTTTGCTCTGGCTATCACCAAATATGCATGAAAGAAGTAGACATTTCCAAGACTTATTTCCGAACTCATGAAGGCCATTATGAATTGTTGGTCATGCCATTTGGTCTCTGTAATGCCCCATCCAATTTTCAAAGCCTCATGAATCACTTGCTGAAACCATATCTCTGAAAATTTGTCCTTGTTTTCTTTGATGACATTCTCTGTTAGGAAACTAGCTCACAAAATGATAGAAAATATAGATCAATGCCTTAGAATTCAACCTCTTTGAGGGGGAAACCTCCTTTACATTACATAAATGAAAAATTCTTGGATGATACAAATGACTAAACCTCCCTTCTATATATAGGAATCTAAGGGGTCACAATATAATCAAGCCAACATAACAGTAATAACATAAGGGCACGAAAATAACAATAGTGGGTTTCTATGGGGCATAGTAATAACAATAAGGGATACAATGACAATAGTAATGGGGAAATCACTATTATTATAGGGGCCTAACATTATCATCTACAACCTCACCTAGGGAAAACATCTTCAACATGTAGACCTGCTCTTGCAACTTCTCCGGGATCATAAATTATGTGTCAAATTGTCCAAGTCCTCTTTTGGAATGGAAGGATTCGAGTATTTGGGCCACATTGTGGGTCGTGAAGGTGTTTGGACAGATCCAAAAAAGATACAAGCAATGCAAGATTGGCCCCAACCAAAAACCTTGAAGAGTTTGAGGGGATTCTTGGGTCTCACTAGCTACTACTGCAAATTTGTATGCAATTATGGCCACATTGCTAGACCCCTCACTAATATTCTCAAGAAAAATTCATTCCTTTGGACTAATGTAGCACAACAGGCATTTATGGCTCTCAAGCAAGCCATGTGTTCCACTCTAGTATTGGCACTGCCCGACTTCACCAAATATTTTTTGATCGAATTTGATGCTTCAGGTACTAGTATTGGTGTTGGCTTAATGCAAGAAGGTTGACCCTTGGCTTTCACCAACCAACAACTGAGTGGGAAACATTTGGGACAATCTACCTATAGTAAGGAGATGATGGCAATCTTACATGCAATAGATACTTGGCGACCATACTTATTGGGGCAGCGTTTCCAAATCCACATAGACCATCAAAGCCTCAAATATTTTTTGCAGCAATGTCTATCCTCGCCCCAAAAAAATAAATGGCTAGCCAAAATTCTAAGATATGATTAAGAGATAATTTACAAGAAAGGGCGTAACAATGTAGTAGTGGATGCTTTATCACGCCAATTTGAGGATGAAAGCACCCTGCTATCAATCTCTCTTCCCATACCAGATTGGATTGAAGAAGCCCGCAAGGAATGGTTTTCACATCCCTCTCTCTCCCAACTCATTAATAACTTGAGAGAAGATCCTCATTCCTCATTTGGATACTCTTGGAAGGATTAAATTCTTCACTACAAGGATAGAGTGGTTATATTTCCGACATCCACCCTCAAAATGCACATTTTGGCAGAGTTGCACTCATTTCCCACTGCAGGTCATGTAGGCTTTCAGAAGTCTTATGCTCGCACTCATGGTTCTTTCTTTTGGACACACATGAAAACTGACATTCTTACTTTTGTAGCTGAATGTGATGTGTGTCAACTCCACAAAGGAGAAACAGTCAAGTCACCAGGCACCTTACAACCATTGCCCATCCTTGCTTCAATTGGGATGGATGTTTCTATGGATTTCATTACTAGTCTTCCAAAGTCAGGCAACAAGTCATTCATTATGGTGGAAGTGGACAGGCTTTCTAAACATGCTCATTTTTGCGTTGTACCCCACACCTTTACTCCCACTTTGGTGGCTCAAGCTTCCATGGGCTAGATCTTCAAATTGCATGGCATGCCCACTTCCATTGTATCTGATTGTGACTCGACTTTCACTAATCACTTTTGGAAATAAATTTTCAGGCTACATGGCACCCAAATCCAACTAAGTACTTCCTATCATCCCCAAACTGATGGTAAAAAAGAAGTAGTCAAAAAATGTTTGGAGACATACCTAAGGTGTTTCACTTCAGAAAAGCAACATCAATGGGTACAGTGGCTACCTCTAGCTGAATGGTGATATAATACTAATTATCATGTAGCCACCAATATGACTCCATATGAAGCAGTGTATGGTCAACTTCCACCTTCACCTACTTCTTATATCCCTGGATGCTCTAAGGTGCAAGCTCGTCTCAAAGATAATCTCCATCAAGCTCAGAATTACATGAAGCAATAGGCAGACCATGCTAGCCCATCTCAAAGATAATCTCCATCAAGCTTAGAATCGCATGAAGCAACAGGCAGACCAATATCGTTCAGAGCACACATTTCAAGAAGGGGCCCAGGTATTCCTGCAGCTATAGCCATATAAGCAAACATCGCTCAAAGAAAAGGGCTACCAAAAACTAGCTCCAAAATTCTACGGACCTTATCAAATGCTTCAACGCATTAGAGCAGTCACCTACAAGCTAGCCTTGCCACCAACTTCAAAAATCCATCCAATCTTCCATGTATCATGGCTCAAGAAAGTGGTGGGGAACAATTGCAAAATTCAAACTAGTATACTTGAATTGGATGAAGAAGGTTCACTCTGGCTCCAAACTGAATAGTTCCTTGATATGCAAGAATGACATCTGCACAGTCGCACGATCAAGGAAGTCCTCGTCAAGTGGAAAGACACCTCTCCAGAAGATGCAACCTGGGAACCAAACACTATTCTTCAGCAGTTTCGCAGCTTCAGCCTTGAGGAGAAGGTTGCGTTTTATGGGGGAGGCATGTTAGGGTCCAACCCTAACCCCTTTATTTATGTAATAGGGTCGAATCATAGTTATAGTTGTTTAAAGAGTCAATAAATCCTGTATTAATAATTGTAAATGGTTGACCCACATTTAAGAAAGGGACCACAATTAGTTGCAAATGGGCCATGGTATTAGGTAGATGGTATTGAGAGAACCATGGTAATGACCCATGGTGTTGTATGTATGAATCATATATAAAGGATAGAGACTCCCCATTGAGGAATGTCATGTCTTATTTTCTAGTCGAGCTCTGCTCTGCTGGAGGTTTCCCCCTTGAAGAGGCAATTGAACATTTCTTTCATCTCTGAACAATAAAATACTTTTTGTTTTTCTCATTTTGTTTTGTGTTCTAGGTTGTACTTCTTTGCATATTTGGTATTTTGGAATTTCTCGCAAATTGGCATAACAAGGGGTCTAAGGGCCTAAGCCATGGTTGAAGAGGAAAATAAGAGCCTTACACAAGAAAATGAACATTCTAGGCTTTGGGCACTATGATCAAGGTGTCCAACCATGACACATGCATCCTCTTTGGTGTCCTTGACCCCATATGGTATTTTAGGTACCATTTGGTAAGTTTTGCATAAAGGGCATATGCCTAAGGGTCTTCACTATACATGGTTATTAATTCATGTAATAGGAATATATATTAAAAAATAACTAGTGGATATACATGTTATCCTCTACTTGTTTAATGAGTTGGATTCTTTGGTTTTAGCTTACGATTGAAAAACCTATTGGATCAACCTACGTAAATAAACACACATCCATTTTTCCAACTCATTATTCTTATTTTTATTTTCAATGACATTAAATATTATCCAAAATTTTTCTAACTAAGTAACACCATGTTTATAAATATTTAAACAAATATAATGGAGACCATATTTTCCTCCTTGATGATATTTATCCCCACTGTCTTTGTTATTCTTCCTTCCATGTCTTATTCTACCAACTCTTCCTCTAGAAGAATCTTGTGACTGATTCCTCTCTTTTTGGTCAAGGCACACAAATTCTTCATGGGATTGATAAGCTATATTCCTCTTCCCAAAAGCTTTCTCCCTTCTTGCAAACGCATCCACAAGAGTGTGAAAAGTATCATTCTTGAGTTGGGAACTAACTTGTAAGGATTGAAGATAGTGAGAATATGTAGGATAGAGGGCCTTGACAAAGGCTATGATAGGGATGTCCATTTTAATTCTAATGGCTTCCACATCATGCACCATACGTCTAATTTATGAACTACCTCCAATTATGAGAATGAGTCAAATAAATATTTTGAATTCTTTAATGCATCATAAGAATTTGTAATTGGAATAATGTGATGACTCACCTCTTCCAGTTTGTTTGAAACAAAATCAATTACTATATGTTTGGAAGGGATCGATAAAAGTAAAACGACAAATCAGGGCACAAAGCCATAAGAAAGCCACCCAAAAAACCTTTTGAATCTAATGAGAAGAAAGTATAATTCCTATACCATAGTTCTAAAATTGAAACCACATAGGCACCCGATGACATAGTTTCTTAAAGCATGATAACATCCAGGATGTGGGCTCGAATGAGCCACTTTAGAGTCAATTTTTTGGTGTTGGCCCTTAACCCCCTAATATTCTGAGACAAGATTTTCATTTTCTTTCATGGGAGGGGCATTTTATCTAAGAACCTTGGATATTATGATATTTTTTCCACTTAGAATGTCTTCCCTAACCTTAGATTGGGCCTTAGAAAGCAAGGATTTGTTACTAGCATGACTAATAGAAGGAGCATCCACAGCTATACCACCAGACGCTGAAACATATTCACGCATCAAGGAAGATGAATAAAGAGAAATTCACTTAACATGGAGTTCAATAGAAACATAAAGCTCGTTTGAGGAACGAATGACCTTATAATTTGCAGAAGGAGGTTTCCCACAAGAGTTGGAACCATAAGGAAAAATGAGATTCATAAAGACATCATTCTCCTTGACATGTGGAAACATTTTATAGAGGGAGAGACCTTGAATAGAAGGCACTGGAGATGTTGCTATCAGGGACATAACTTTGGAAACTTTCCCAAGCATATTACCGTCACAAAGAATTTTATCGTTATTTTTTATAGGAAAAAATAAGGCGGTCTGAAACCACTTACCTAAGGAGGGAGGATGATCGTCATCAATGTCTTCGACTTTGGAATCCAGAGGTCCTTCTCCTTCAGTCCTGAGGCCTTAATCTACATGTTCAAAAGTTTCCTAATCCAAACCTTTTTAGATGATTAGAATTTACTTTCGTGTGAAATTAGAGACGAGGTGACCTATCTCATGGAAAGGAAAACAATGTAAGAGCAACTTCTAATAATCAATCTTTTGATTCAATGCAACCTCATTGAATAAAAATTCAATATCCTCTAGGAAACCTTCGCTGGGGTTGATCTCCACTTATTTCCATGCCACTCATCCATCTTGCTTTGAAAGGAAAACTTCCTCCCAACAAACAAATTGGCCAATATGATTTCCTATTTTTTCCAAAACTGATTTATTCTAGAATGACATTGACAATGTTGGGAGGAGGGTCCATTTTTTTTTCATTCACATGACGCTAAGTGAAGCGTCGAAATCCATATTCCACTTTTGAAGCATCAACCTAGAATTTCACCAACATTAGTCGGAGGATAGGAGAGTCCTCACTTCATCTACTTATTGAGGATACCACATAATTAAGCTTTAGGAAATATGTGGAATTGCATAAAAGACTGATAATAAGAACCCAATTGGAATTGATCCAATGTGGTAGAGAAGAAGGCTTAACCACCTTCCTAGCAAACCGATCAATTATATCCCTATACATAAGTTGTATAATGTCTCAAAGGTGAATATCATCCCCTATTACCATTTAAATATTTGAATTTTGTTGCTTTATAGGTTGTCACATGAGGCTTATTGTGATTAGGCCTTGCTGTATCTAGAACCGGAGCATGCCTAACAGAAGGAATCAAGTCTGGAGCCTACAAATGTTGTGCATTATCTGGATGATTTGATGATAAATTAAATAAACCTTGAGGAAAGTGAGACACTTCCACTGTCAGGTGAATGGGAGGTGAAACCAATGGGCGATCCTTTATAAAAATAAAATCTTCATGCGATGGGTATGCATGCCCACTTTAAGGGTTATCCTCGCCATATAAATTAGTTCATCATCCATAAAAAACCCGAGAAGAAAAATGCCAACGAAGACTTACATTGAGATGAGTGACACGGAAATTTAAAAGTAAAATATGCTAGAATCTAACAATAGAAAAATAGAACCCAAAAAAGGAAAGAAACTCCCTATGTCACAAGAAGACCTATGAGTATTTTTATCAATATTAACAATTTATTGTTCATGGTATGCCACTTTTTTCGTTGGTAGTATTACACATCATATTTAGTCCATACATATCAAATATTTATATAATCATTTTTCTTATTTTTTAAATTTA
>APFE030930619.1:135295-163738 GCA_000404065.3 Pinus taeda
TAATAATAATAATTTTTTTTTTACAATAGCTTGGATTAATAGTATAAGTCAATTATACAAATTATCAATATCAGTATCTAAACAACTATAATTCATTTGACTTTCTCTTTAATATTCTAAACGCATGAAGAAGCCAAAATATACATGTCTTTTATTTTAATTTGATTTGGTCACACATCTAACAAATGTACACCAATACCATAGACTAATACTATGGTTATCAATATCAATCATCCAATATCCTTTTTAATTCTAGATCTCACGAGTCTTGAGAGGGATCAAATCTCTTGAGGTGCAAACCTCATTTACATAAAAAAAAAACAAAAAACAAAAAAACAAAAAACAAGAAATAAAAAAAAAACAAAAAAAACAAAAAACAACATAAAACAACATAAAATGATAATAACAATTAATAATTAATAATTATTTTTACATGGCATCCGATGGGGTGGATGAGGGGCATAAAGGAACACCTTTTTGTCTCCTAGAGAATTGAATACAATATAGATGGCATGTGGGACATAGAGTAGAGGGAAACTATTAGCATGTTTGGGCATGGGCAGATCTCAAGGTGGTAGAGGGAACAAAGCATTTTTACAGTTGCCAACTTGTGCAAACCTCTTTGGTATACTGCTTATACTATTGAATAGTATTTGTTGTTTAACCATGGGAGGATTCTCTATGTGATATGAATTTATAGTTTTATCTTAATTGAAAAGTAATGTAGAGGTTTTAATGTAGGATGGATAATGTGCATTTAAAGGTTACAAAAGTGTGATTCATATATTTCCCTTGAGTTTACACAATATTTTTTGTTTATGCACTCCTATAGTATGAAAAATTGATATCAAGTGTATGAAAATTCCATATGTTAGGTCTCTATAATACTAGTGTATCCCCATATTGTATTGTTGTGCCCAATAGAATCCAACTATTGCTATTATTGTGCCCTTAAACTATCATTGTTATGTAGGCCTTAACTATATTTTGACCCCTTAGACTCCTTTATATACCAAGGAGGTCTTGTCATTTGAATCATCCAAAAGTTATTCATTTATGTGATGTAAATAAGGTTTCCCCCCCAAAGAGGCATATTTTCAAGTTTTTGATCTATCTTTTTTCTATTTTGTGAATTGGTTACATAACATTTGGTATCAAATCTTTGGATCATAGGATTTCATTGCTACAAACAAGCCATCTTGGAATTTTTGCTATAATTTTTCTTTTATACAAGGATTTAGAATATAAAATTTCAACCACATGGAGCCAAAATCTCACTGAAAAATTAGTAAATTTTTCAGAACTTGGTTCACTATATTATCAAAGATATTATTCAAGGAAGTTAGGGTTTTTGTATGCTCCAGAATTATGTCTCAAACAAGTCTCTCAGGGAAAATCATCATAACTTTTGTTTTGGGAATCCATATTGGATTTTGTAAAAATTGGTTGAAATTGCACGAACTATAGTTCTTAGGTACCATTTTCAAAGCCCAAGGCTAAAATGGTGACACATGGAATTCCGTACAATTTTGTTCTACTAAACTAGCCCATAAGAAAGTCATGTTGGGAGATTTGGCCTAACTTTATTTTGAAGAATAAAATCTTGGTCTAACTAATGGTGTTAGAAATAAGAAACATAGGGCTACCTCAAGACACAATTTCATACCTTGAAAGGTTGAAATCATAGAAATACAACAATTTCAATTTTAGCCTTATCAACAAACCCAAAATCAAGCTTTTAAAAGGTGTGTATTTTTTAATTTCCCTAACTTTTGTTTGAAAAAATAGTTTGAAGTTATTCATAGGGCATATTGAAGCATAAATAGAATTATTTGGTTCTAATATGGATTGCAACAAAAAAATGGATATACTTAATAAGCCAACAAAAAGCTCTACTATGACGCATGAAGAAGAGGAAGAAATGCAACATGATATATTAAAATTACGGACCAAGTACAACAAATTTCACTCTCACAAAAAGAAACCAAAAATGAATTGTATGGTCTAAAAGAAAACATGGAAGATTTAAAGTATGGTTTAAAACAATACATGGGATTTTTTAAAGTATACATGGACACGATGAATGTCAAGTTGGAAGGGTTGGCAAAGTTGCTGCAAAAAAGCCTTCCTAGTGGTGACAAGGTACAACATGAAAATTGTGATAAGGACAAAAGGAATATGAATTGTGATTTTAGAGACACCAATTTTGGGTCTAAGACCTACCACATTCCAAAGGTAGATATGAGGAAGTTTTATGGCAAGGATCTAGTAACATGGATATTACAGATGGAGTGGTTCTTTGATTACATGATGTGCAACACACACGGAAAGGTGTGCATTGCATATTTATATTTAGAACCCAATAAATTTGTATGGTATTTTGTTATCATAAAGAAATTACCAATTGGAAATTTTTACAAAGGAATTTATAGCACATTATGAGGATACAAAGAGCAATACCTTCTTTAGCCAAATGATATATATCAAATAGAAGGGATCAATTAGGGAGCACATTAAGGACCTCCAAAGATTGAATATCAAGGTAGTTGATATTCCAAAAGAGAATTTAATTAATGTCTTCATAGATACATTAAAGAATAACATCCAACATGAGTTTCACCTTTGGGAACCTAAGTCATTCGAGAAAGAATTCAAGGTGGAAAGAAAATTTGAAAGCAAAATTATGGCAACAAAGAGGTCTACCACTCACAACTATAAACATGGAAGGGGTGTTTCTCCTAGTTTCCCATAAACTATAAGGTAGATACAACAGGAACTGGAGGAAAAAGGAGAAAAATGGATTTTTTATAGTTGTGATATAAAATACACTAAAGGTCATAAGTGTGCTGAGAAGAAATTATTTTGCATAGATTGTGAAGAGGAGGAAGAAAAGAACAATAAACATCAAAAGAAGAATATATACACCAAGAACAAACCCCAACGGCTAAAAAAGAAGAAATGAATTTGACCATATATTTTAATGCATTAGCGAGAATTACCACTCCTCAAAATCTCAAGATAGAAGGATATATCAAGAAGAAAAAGGTAATAGTGTTGATTGATTTAGGTAATGCTCATAATGGTATTGATTTTAAGGTAGCCAAGGATTTGAATTTATTTCTATATCCATCACTAGAGTGTCAAGTGATGGTTGCAAATGGAGGAACTATAAATTGCTCAAGGAAGTGCCATAATATCAATGTAACCTTGGTGGAATATGTATTGAATATTCCAATGTTCACCATCCCAATGAGTGTTGTGGGTGTTGTATTAAGATTCCAATGGTTAAAATATTTGGGGACGATAGCTTTTAATTTTCATGAATTTTTCTTGAAATTTTTCTTAGAATGGAAGGAAATTGAATTAAGGGATATCACAAGGAAACCCGAAAAGATAATCATGTCTAATGGTATGACAATTTTTTTAAATAAGTAAAAATTATTATTAATTGCACAATTATGTTCATTAGATGTTCAAACATCTAAGCCATCCATTTCTTTAGATCTACACAGATTCCTTAGCAATCATTCCAAGGTTTTTGAGACTCCCAAAGGTCTTCCACCTACTCACGATCATGATCATTCTATTCACTTAAATCCAAGAAGTGGTCCTCCAAACATTATACCTTACATATATACTTATGCCCAAAAAAGTGAAATTGAATACATGGTTGCATAAATTTTAGAGATGGGTATAATTCAACCTAGTCAAAGTTCTTTCTCTTCTCCAATAATATCGGTGGACAAGAAGCAAGGATCATGGCATATGTGTCTATATTATAGAGAGCTCAACAAGTTCACTATTAAAGATAAGTTTTCAATTCTTGTCATTGCACTACTAGAAAATGAGAAAATAGTGACTAGGTGACTAAAAACGTTAGTCACCATAGCTTTTCCAAGTGAAATACTACCAAAAATGAACAATCTTGAATGACCGAACTAAAAATGACTAACATAAATCACTAATTTAGTCACGGGTTAAAATATGTGACTAGCTAATAAGTAATACAACTAAAAATGAGTAACATGAATGACTAATTTAGACTAGGAACAAAAATACAACTACCTAACTAGTACTACAATAATATGAATCAATTTTTTATGTTATTCATCTTAATTGTGTCAAGCAATCTAAACTTACAAGTAATAGGGGGTGAAAGGTTGTTAAAGATTGGTTGAAAGGTTATCCTTCCTTAAACACTTCTTCATCTTCACATGGTGTATAGGTGAGCCAACTTTGCATTATTTATCTCCAATAATTTGTAATTTTTAAAAAAATAATTTTTAATAAAAAATATTCATGTATTCTTAAAAAATAAATTCATCGAAACTAATTGGATCTAGTTCCAATTTGAAATTGATTTGAAGAGAAATTTTATTTTTAAGACTATAATATCAACTAAAAACTACTTTAATTTCGTATTAACCGGCCTAGATCCATCTTAACCCCGAATCTATAAAGCGCCGAGAAGGATCCAATCTCTCGAGGTGCAAACTTTTTTTCTAGTGCAAAACTTGAGGAAATGTTTGCACCTCAAGGTATTGGTGTTGGGTGTGGAGCTTGATCATCTTCTGTATTCAAAGGTCTCAACCAGATGTATACCCTAAAAATGATTGTACACCCCTCCACATGGGGGGGTGCAGGGGGGTGACTTGTCCCCCACATGGGGGTTTGGGGGTAGCGCCCCTGAAGCTAAAAATAGATGTAAATTTGCCTTGTAAAAGTCTTTTAATTTCTAGTTAATTTGGGTCGTTCAATAGGTGGATGATCTGACAGTAGAAGTTATGTTAAATTTAGGGTTTTTTGCCCTAGAGGGTAACCCCTCACTATATATGAGGGAATTGTATTGCGTCTATACATATTTGTATTCTGAGTGAGGAAGAGAGAGGAGATTGAGAGTGAAGAGGGTGTTACAATGGATCTATTGTAGGTTGTATCTCTTCAGTTTACTGGATAATATAATGAATGAAGGACTGACTGTTTCTCCATGGACATAGCCCAAACTGGGTGAACCACGCATATCTGTGTCTCTCTTGTTTTATGTGTTTTTTGTGTTTATATTTCTGTAATATTTTATGTGTTCCGTTGCTCTATAATATATATTTTTCTAACAATTGGATCCCTCTCCGCACTTGATAGTTATAGGGTTAATATGGATCTAGGGTTTTTATATAATACTATATAATGTCTATATTTGTATTTGTGTTTCTTTTTTATTCCCTCTCTCTGTCTCACCTATCAAACATACACACACTCTCTCTCCCTCTCTTCCCCTTCTCTGTGTATCTCTCTCTTGCCCTTCTCTCCCTCTCTATCTATATCCTTCTCTCTATTCCCTCCTGCTCTCCTCTCTCCCTCACACTCTCTCCATCTTTCTCCCTCTATGTTTTTCTTATTCCCTCCCTCTCCTTCCCCCTCCAATTCCATCTCTCTCTCCTCATCTCTGTCTTCCTTCCTCTCTATCCCTTATCTCCCACCTTTCTCTATCTCTCCCCCCCAAATCACTCTCTCTCTCTCTCTCTTATGTCCAACTCTATCACTATTTCCCCCCCTCCCTGTCCTTCTCCATATCTATGTCTCCATATCTTTCCCTTCCCCTTCTCTCCCTATCTCTATCCTATCCTCTTCTTTCTCTTCCCTCCTCTCCTCTCTCCCTCACTATCTCTCTATCTCTCCCTTCTCACTCCTCTCTCTCTCTCAACCTCTATCTCTCTATATATTTGTTCTTTCCTCCCCCTCTCTCCCACTCCAACTCTCTCTCTCTCTCTCTCTCTCTCTCTCTCTCTCTCTCTTCCTCTCACTCCCTCTCTCCCGCCTCACTCTCTCCCCCCCATCACTCTCTCTTTCTATCTCTCTATGCAACTTTTTCACTATCTCCCTCCCTCTCTCGTCCCCTCCCCAACTCTCTCTTAAGTTTGATCAGATTATATTGTGTTTAAGAAATTATCTAAATTAAAAAAACATAATTGGTTGTAACATATTAAACCTATATTTTGGATTAATCATGTCAAAGAAAATAAAATAACGAAAAACTTTGAAAAATCATGCAGTATATTTAATCTATTATAATTAGTCAATTTTCTTGCTCTCATCCCTTGGATCCTTAGCTAATATGGATCTATGCCGGTTATATGTGTATGTGTATGTGTATGTGTATGTGTGTCTATATATATATATAAAGAACCGGCATAAATGCGTATAGAGTCATCTAGAAGAGCCCTTGAAATGGTGAAAGTCAAGCCAGAGGATGTTGACTTGGTTTTGATGTGTACATCTACTCAAAATGATATTTTTGGTGGTGCTCCCAAGCAAGTATCATATGATATTTATTCAATCCATAACTGAATAATTATCGTAACCTGGCTATGACACTTTAATGTATTTGTACTCCATATTTTTGTGTTTTCCCATATTTCTACTTGCTTCAAATTGTTCAAGTTAATGTTTTCCATAATATGGGAGCTACTTAAACTAGAGAGATTGTGCTATATCGTTAGCATTTTTATGAGCATTTATTAGTTATATAGTATATATCATGATGGTATCTTATTTTATTGATGTTATAGCACTTAACATGGAGTTTAGAAGCATTTAATTGAGTGGCAACCAATTCTTTTTTATCATATATTGATTGGCTTGGTGAGAAATTGTGTTTGTCTAGGCTAATCTCAATTGGGAGGTGCTAGATTTTGAAATGATACAATCACAATTTTCTCGATATCAAAACTCCTCCTATTGTTGTGTTTTTTGTTTTGAGATGATGTTTGTATCCAACATTTGGGCTTTGATTTTCCTATATAATTTGATATAAGGGGATTCCTTTAAAGTTTAAACTCATTATCTTTGTTTCATTAATTAAAAAAGAAGCATCTGACTAACCTAAAAATGAACTGTAGTGACATTGAAGTTAAATTTGAAGTTCTACGTGCATTTTTTCGTTAACTTGTTAATGTTAGTTTCTACTGTATGGAATCACTTTGATGTTGGGTTGTTTTGATATTATTACCATTTCAATGGCTAGAAATGTGTCTTGAATTCATGTAATTGTTTCCTTGGGGTGTGTTAAAAATCCTTGGAAATAAGCACATGGGGAGCAGGTAAATGCAGATTTGATCAAGCTTATTCTTAAAGGAGTAGAAAGGGATATGGTGAGAAACTAGAGGCCAATCATTTAATATTTTGTGCAGTGTCAAGGTTTGAGAAGGTTTGATCTATCGTCACGGTCAAGGTCTATTGTTAATGTCTATTCTACCCTTATGTGAAACGATGTTGGTCACTTTACTAACGCTGTTATTTAGTCTTGCCATAGTCTTCAAGACACCCCTTTATTCACTATTGATATGGACATGTGGATGAAGATTACAAAAATATTGTTATGACTTGTGATGTGTTCATGTCGAGATGGTCTTCAAAATTATCAATAGGCAATGGTGGTTATGACTTATCAAATTATGAGTTATAATACATGGATGGCTAATAGTAACATGCATTAAAATTTTCTTTTTTGGTTTTGGTTATAAACTTGTACTTTTACTCTTGTCATTCCTTAATGGTTTCGATTATTGACTATTTTTTAATTGTCTCTTTTATTATATCTATTATTTATATATATATATATATTACAAAATTTTTGTACTGCCTTTTCCTACTATATCTAGTTCTTGAATTTTCAAAAATTTGGCAAATTTGTGTCCAAATCCCTATATGTATCCTACTGAACTTAGATTGTAATTTATCTTTGCATCATGTCACCATCTAGCCATGCATTCCCAAGAAAATTTTGTTGGGTGTGGAGCCTAATTATCTTTTGTATTCAAAGGTTCCACTCGGATGTATACCCCAGGAAGATTGTACACCCCTCCACGCAGGGAGGGGTGTAGGGGGCACTTCTACCCCCCACAGGGGTCCAAGGGGGCTAATCCCCCCCGACTAGGGGGTCTAGGGGCCAGCAGTCCCTTAGTGGGGGTTCAGTGGCACTGAAAATAGATGTAAAATTGCCTTGTAAAAGTCTAGTAATTTATAGTCAATCTGGGTTGTTCATTAGGTAGATAATATGACGATAGAAGTTATGTTTAATTTAGGGTTTTTTTTTCCCTAAAAGGCAACCCCTCACTATATATGAGAGAATTGTATTGCGTCTACGTATATCTGTATTCTGAATGAAGAAGAGAGAGGAGATTGAAAGTGAAGAGGGTGTTACAGCGGATCTGTTATAGGGTGTATCTCTTCAGTTTGTTGGATAATATAATAAAAGAAGGACTGGTTGTTTCTTCGTGGATGTAGCCCAAATTGGGTGAACCACGTATATATGTGTCTCTCTTTTTTTATGTGTTTTCTGTGTTTATATTTCTGCAATATTTTATGTGTTCCATTGCTTTGTAATATATAATTTTCTAACAACTTCGTCCATTTGTTATCAATGGTGGGCCAAGAACTAAGGGTGTTGTTGTCTGTTGATTAAAAAGTTTGAGTAAACTCTTTGCATGTTAGGATTGTGTTCTTTGTGCCATAATCGCCCTTATGTTTTCGATGGATTGGGATTCTAAAGGTATCCCTAGTAGGATGGGTAGTGGAGTCTTCAAAACTATGGTTTTCATTATCATGTTCACCTCCATTTCTTCCTATTTCTTCTTGCATATATTTTTCCTTATGTTATAGCTTTCAATAGCATCTTGCATGTCATGTTATAATTTTGCCGAGTCTTTAGATAAATATTGGATTTTCCCTGGTATATTTCCTATGTGTTGTTTCGACTCTTAGTCTATGTATAACCATTGCTCCACCAATTTCCATGGGACAATGGTTGCATACCATTTCATCCCCAACTATTTGGAAATGGTTCCATGTAGGATCCTTTTTGTGTTTGGGAGCCATGGCATTTTTTCTACCACATAAATAATTTGCAAATAAAGCCTTACATTTAATTTCTAGATTTTTTTAACAAACTCTCTTAAGAGAAATAGGGTTTAAAGAATATTTGTAAATACCTTTACAAGTTCCAAGTCTTCACTCTGAATCAGTTCCAGGAGAAGATCTAAATCAATTACAGGAACAGATTGAATTAACATCTAGAATTAGCAAAAGAGTAGCTCCAAAAACCAGTGTTGCAAACATTGTGATTATCCTGGTCATGGTATTATAGCAATGTCACAAATTTTACCCCATAACGATATTATTACTGATAAATTATGCAGTGTTTTCATTCTCGAAAAATATCATGAGAATATTGTAAATATCTCAATATTATCATGAGATGCATGAAATTATTTTCCCTTCTCATCGATGGAGGGGCATAAAGTTGATTATTTGTGTTTTTGAATAATTTTGTATTTTTTAAATTTACCTATATTTTGTGATATTTTCCTGATGTTGTCAATATTTTCTTTTCTTGATTCTTGGTGATATTTTTGTTGACGTGATGTTTACAACATTGCCAAAAAAACAATAAGCACCCCAATCAAATATTCAAATCAATACTCCAAGTCTTAATCCAAATCAAGGTTAGTAATAGATCCAAGAAACTCCCCAATCAAATCTTGAGTGCTTCAAATCATTAGATGAAACTCTCTGAAGTAGACTGGGAAGCACTATGAATCATCACAAGAATATTATTAAATCAATACTATATGCTGCTCAAATGATCAATGAGAAGGATGTGAAGCAAATATAGGGGGAATGATTAAATAAATGGGAAATGATGTTTATAGCAATTTTAGGATTTTTTGTAAGTTTATTTTTTCATTTTTTTGGGGTTGGGGCTGCAATGGTACAAAATTGGTCAAACTGTCTAGTTTGATCAGTTTTGTCTTGAACTGGAAGTTTTGGGAAAAACTGATCAATTCTAGTTTCATGGGTGCGTTCTCGTTGGAAATGTTGAAAGCAATACTAGAACTAGTTGCCTCTAGTTTGGATTGTCCATTTTCAAATTTCAGTAACACTGAGCTAAACATGGCTCTAAATATGTTGACTACAACTTGACGATAAAATGGTTGACATTATCCTTTGCTACTCTTGCCCCCCCCGCCGCCGCCCCCCCCCAAAAAAAAAAATCTCATACCCACTATTTTGTTTTTTTGGGGAGTAAGGAAATGTCCCTTTGTGTGATGTATTTCATTAGGGATGAAGGGACTTGTTGGCCGTAGCCAAGACATTCCTGGAAAATTTTAGGGACATATAATTTCTCTTATATAGGGTAGGTCATGTATATAATTTATCTTTATCAAAATTCCTTTGCTGCATGCGAAGGAATATGCACATGTTGTGCAAATTTCTAACTTAAAGCATATTATTCTTATCCTAGTTTAGTCTGTTGCTTGTCACAAATAGTTTGTATTGCCTTGTTAAAATCCTTCTGCTTTTTGAATGAAGTTGTGCCTCCTATTTGCAAATCTGTGAGTCAAAGGTGATCATTCTACCATAGGTATTGTATATAGTTGCTCCTATCAAAATTATTTTGCTGCATGCGAAAGAATTTGCACATATTGTGCAAATTTCTAACTTAAAGCATATGATTCTTATCCTAATTTAGTCTGTTGCTTCTCACAATTAATTTGTATTGCCTTGTCAAAATCCTTCTTCTTTCTGAATGAACTTGTGCCTCTTGTTTGCAAATTTGTGAGTCAAAGATGATCATTATATCATATTTTAGTATGTTATTCCTTGCAATTAGTTTATAGCTCCTTGTCATAATATATGCATAGCATCCTTGATTTCCACATGCTAAGCATCCCTATTTTCCTTATTTTGATGTTCCCTTATTTTCCTTATTTTATTAGCTTGCTTCTTAGTGACTTGTTGTGGCCACAACCATCACCCTATTAAAATTTTCACTAGTAGAAATTTTGAATGGGTCCCCTAGAAGTTGATCTTGCATCTCTCCAAATGATCTATTTTATCCCATAGATTTTAACTCTCTGGGAAGTCAAATCTTCAATTCATAATGGTTAAGCCCCTTTAATAAACCTTTGTCACATGATTCATCTACAACCCTTTCTAAGTCCTTCATTCATACCCTTCATGGGGACTTTTTCAACCCCCAAAACCTTTTATCACATCTTCATTTCCATTATAACTCTTTATAATAGAAATACTCGAAAAAATGCCCAACTTACCCTTTTTTTTTTTTGCTTAACCACAATCAACATTAAAACACAATGCTTACGTAATACACCGGACCCGGTGGTTTTATTAATCAAAATGTATATATTTTGGATCCAGAGCCCTGTTATCACCCCAAGAAACTCTCCTAGCTTGTATATCGCAGATGCTCGGGAACATTAAAAACTCAACAAAATGTTGGGAAAATGGTGGATGAATGAAAGAAATGTTGCATATTCAAGCTAGATAACCACTTCTACTATGCTTAATCCCAGACATGGGTGAACACCCGCAGACTACAAGGATTTTAACCACCAATTACTCACAGATTTAAAGAAAATGTGATTATGGAGAAGACAGACCACACCAGTAGATGTACAAGACACCGTGATGGCTGGCTACAACTAGTTAAAGGTCTGCAAATCTATTTCATAATATACAGATAGGATGATAGCTCTCTGGTATTAAAACAACAGAAACCTGCATACACATTCAATAAAACTAACTAGACTCTAACACAGAGGTGGGATGACAACCCCTCTAATGCTAAACATCAAAGGAGATTTAAAAAATGCATAACATGCACAGCCTAGAACAAGAAGTGGAAAGTGAGCAATTAACAACAAAAGAAGCTTGCATTAGCTGAAAATGAAGACCAGATGTTGCAGGTTTCACAGTAGTTATAGTCTCCAAAAGTTGAATGCTTAAAACAAAATAACATTCATCAACCTATTACATTCTGAGTTCTGGATATATATAGAGGTTGATTACAAAAATATTTGCTATCCTATGCATGGAAGGTTCATAATGGACCACCAACCAGATTAACTGTTTGATAAAAATCTCTGTTATGATCTACTGCTTTAATGAAAAAAATTGATCTTCTACATGCTCTGTTGTACTTCTTGAATAGGTGGAATGTCCTTTGGATGAAGTTCCATGACTGATAAATGAACTCAACTACTCGAGGCATGTCCTTCTCATCGTTCGACCATAATGCCCTTTGAATGCAGTTGTTGAAATATTAATTGTGCAAAGTACTTGGTAGCTACTTGCTTAATCCTTCGAGTGAATGATTCAGGTTAAAGGCACGGAAACAACATGGAGGATGCGTGGGGGGACGAGAGTCAACAATAGCCGTCAGATCCCACAGATGGACGACGAAGATTGAATCGAGGAACGCTATAGGGTAAAGAATGTGGAAATAAATGTGAGTTGTCAAATCAGGGAGCAACGGATCCAATGGTAGTCGCATGAGAAAGGTATGCGGACGTTATCGGGCAGAGGATGTATATGTGGGCAGTAAGCAGTTTCCCTGCACTGCTTACGGGAATAGATGGTAAATGTACAGGGTGGGTGCGATGCAATAATAATGAGATGCATGGCTCACGGGACGGCAGGGGAAATTGCTTTCCCCGCTGACTAACAGATGTGTGGTTTACGAGAGCGGGGGTTGCAGACACCGTCAGATTGCAGGGTGGAGGATCGGATGACCTAGTCTTAATGCACACATTTTGAGTGATGTGACAGGCGAGGGCAATAATAACATCGTGCGGTTACATGAATATGGTCCTATGGGTTTAAACTCCAGTGCTGAGGGGCTAGACCGAATAGGGGCTTACACAGGGTTTTGGGAATAAATCAGAGATTAAGGGTTTTAAAAGAGACTAAAGGGGATGAAGGGGAGGATGAAATCAACCGCTATGAATCTTTTGAAAGCACGGACATCATTGCTAAACTTGTCTTTACCCATCAAATGTTGTAGAACATAGCAGAGCTAACATTGGCTCCTTCT
Source organism: Pinus taeda (assembly GCA_000404065.3). Lineage (NCBI taxonomy): Eukaryota > Viridiplantae > Streptophyta > Pinopsida > Pinales > Pinaceae > Pinus > Pinus taeda. The sequence goes on from APFE030930619.1 coordinate 148,188, forward strand.
GGGGATGAGATCCTCCCTGCGATGTCTCAAGAACCTGCATATCAATGCCTTCATACAAAACTAGCCCAAAAACATTCGCGTAATATTCCATTGGGCATGGAGTCTGACTGGACCTACACTAAAAACTGATAAAACAAAATATTTACAATCTCCAAGGTCAAAGACCTTAAACCACATAAATGTTCAGAAAACGCCCATTAACTGGGCCATCAAAAACTGCTTCTCCTCCCATACTTTTGAGTATGAAGGTGTTGTTCCCTTGAATCTGAGAAATAATAAAAGGGCTTGTCCAAAAGGAATCGAATTTCCCATGATTTCCCTTATTTTCTTTCAGTGCATCCCATTTCAGGACCAAATCTCCAACCTGAAAATTATCTGGTTTTGTCTTCCTGTCAAAATCTTCCTTGATTTTTTTCTGATGTGCTGCAGCCTTTTCAACCAGTTGTTCTCTGATTTGATGTACCTCTACTAAATTTGTGATTCTTTGTGCTATATCTTCTTCCTCACTCTGCTCAGTTTGAAGGAACTTTGCCACATGGAGAGTTAATTGAATTTGAAATACTGCCTCTGTGCCATACACCAGCTTGAATGGAAAATTCCCTGTGGATCTCTTAATGGTCACTCTGTCAGCCCAAAGTGCATACTTAAGCTTGGAATCACAATTCTTCTTATTATCATCCAACAGCTTCTTAATAATCCTTATTAAACTCTTGTTGGAAGATTCTGCTAGACCATTACCTTGAGGATAATATGAGGTGGAGTGAACTAGTTTAATACCCATTGAATCACACATGTCCACCAATTCTTTTGCTCTGAACGCTGCTGCATTATCTGAAGCTAATTTATGTGGACAACCAAATTTGGTAAATATATTTTCAATTAAAAATTGCATGACCACATGATGATCAGCCTTCCTAGTCGAGATTGCTTCAATCCACTTAGTGAAATAATCAATGGCTACTAATATCCATCTGTGCTGGCCACTGGAATGAGGATTGATTTCTTCAATGAAATCCAAGCCCACTGCTGAAAAGGTCCTTTTGCATGTATTGGTTTTAAGGTCAGGGACTTCAACTGCTTCTTTCCTTAAAATCTTTGGCACCTGTCACAAGATTTAACAAATGAAAATACATCAGAAAATAAGGAGGGCCAATAATAACCGGCTCTCAGGATTTTGTGAGTTGTAGTTTTCCAATAATGGTGTCCTCCACACATGCTGGAATGAAACTTCTACATAAATTCTATTGAATATTCTTTGTCCACACTCCTCAAAAGCACTCTTGATGGATCCCTCCAATAGAGTAGATTTCCATTAATGCAATATTTAGCTGCTCTAAGCTTAATTGTTCTGGCTTGACTTGTGCTTAAGTCTGGAGAGATTTCTAGCTTCAACAAGAATTTAATTATTTCAGAATACCAGTCACATGAAGCATGTCCAAAGTTCTGTGATTTTCTTTGGCTAGCAACTTGGCAAGGCCCTGACCTCTGACAAGCTTAGTGGGCTTCAATTCTATATTAAATTCAATCAAATTTGTAATCCATTTAACGTTTTTTCCATCAACATCAGGTTGTGTCAAGACATGTTTTATTGTAGCAGATGGCACATATGCGATTATCCTAGAATGCAAGATATAAACCCTAAAAGCTTTCAAAGATTTGATAAGAGCATATGCTTGTTTCTCAATAATGACATACCTTAGTTCAACATCCCTCATGTTTTTGCTAAAAAATGCTATAGGATGCTCTGAACCTTCTTCATCTGCCTGCAACAGCACTGATGCAATGGTATCTTCAAAGGCAAATGATAAAACATGAAACTCCTTGTTGTAATCTAGACTTATTAACATGGGAGCTTCCATTATAGCCTTTTTGATGGAATCAAATGATTTTCTTTCTAGATCAGTCCATCAGTCCATCTTAACTCTGACCCTTTTCTCAACATGGAGGTAATGTGCTTCACTAGTTCTGCAAAATTCGGTATAAACTTCCTCACAAAATTAATTTTGCCTCGGGACAGACAAAGTCTGTATGGCCTTTACTGTTTCTAGGTCAATTCGGACACCTGCAACAAAAACAATATGTCCCAACGGCTTGCCTTCTTCTAAAGCAAATTGTGATTTTTTAGGATTAACTGAGATCCAAACCCTCTGCTCAGGAACACTTTCTTCAAATGTTGTAAATGGTCATGATGGCTGCTGGAGTATACTGTTATATCATCAAGGTATATAAGGACAAATTTATCCTTCTCTCCCACAAATGCTATATCCATAGCTCTTTGAAAAGTGGCTCCATCATTCATCAATCCAAAAGGCATCTTGGCATACATAAAAGTGCCCCAAGGAGTGGTAAAGGCAGTCTTCTCTTGGTCATCTGGATGTACAGCAACCTGATTAAAGCCTAAAAATCCATCTATGAAAGACATTACTTTGGCTCCTGAGACCTTCTGCAACAAGTGCTCCATCTTGGGTAAAGGATAATTATCTTTCTTTGAGCACTTGTTTAAGTTTCTGAAATCAACACACAATCTGATTTCTCCACTTTTCTTCCTCACTACTACTAGGTTGGCTACCCATTTTGAATATCTGAGAGGAACTGTTATCTTGGCAACCAACAATTTTTTTATTTCTTTTTCAATCAGAGGAAGGAGCATGGGGTTTATTGTTATCAGCTTTTGTCTGAAAGGAATGGTGTCTTTCTCTAGAGGGATTTTATGTTGGATGATATTCCTATCATAGGTTTTCAGATCACTATATTCCCGGGCAAACACATCAGCAAATTGCTTCATTAATTTGTAGTATTCAGAACTTTTATCAGCAGACAGATGGGTGGACAAATTTACATATCTAAGTTGAACGGGACCTCCTATATCATGCTTACAGACTACAAATTGTCTTCCTTTTGTGCAGCCTTGTAAGGCACATCATTCTGATCAAACAATATTTCAAGAGGAATTAAACCCTTAGGAATATGATTACTGGGAAGCTGGACAATGCTATCTTTAATGATTTTATTTCTAAGCTGGGACTGGGGGTTTTCTTCTAAAGCTTCATTTTCTTGGTCAATTTGCATGTCAGAAAATTCATCAATGACTTGCAAGAATCTATTCACCTCATCATCATCCTAAAAAATTTTCCAATGCTGGACATTGTCAGGGAAGGACGGTTTGTATTTCATTTGGACTTCATAAACTAGTCTGAGAGGGGTTTGAGGGATAAATAGACTGGCAGACACAACAAGGGAATCAGCAAGCTGATTTTGGGCTCTAGGAATGTATGAAATACAGAAATTGTCAAAGAAATCTTTGAGTCTCCATACCTCATCTATGTATGCTTTCAGCCTCAGGTGCTTCGCCTGAAATGTTTTGTTTACTTGTTGAATGATCAGGTCAGCATCTCCAAACACCTTTAAGTGCTTGATTCCTTTATCTTTTGCTGCGTTCAAGCCTAATATCAGAGCCTCATACTCTGCAATATTGTTTGTGACTTGGAAGGCCAGCTTAAAAGACAGTTGTGTGCTTTCTTGCTTTCGAGATATTAGAACCACCCCTGCTCCTACAATCTCCTTAGAACATGCTCCATAAAAATAAATCTCCCAAACCTAACTTCCTTGCTCTTCCTTGGCCTAAACAATTGGTTTATTGAGCTACAACAAGGCCTTCTGAGATTCTTCTATTTGGAGAATACATGCTCCAAAATCAGTGTCCACAACATAAATTGGATGATCTGTAGGATTCTTCTCATCACTGATGATATATGCCAGTTGTGCTTCTTTGTATAATCTCCTCCTTTTTCCTCCAAAGACTGGGACAATGGCATAAGATAGATCATTCTATAATGTCCCACCTAGTCTCTTAATCCATCCTCTGGATAGCAGCATGCCAAACTTAAGAGGGACATCTGCCACCATAATGTCCATAACCATGCTCTTCGTGGGCAGCTGAGTTAGGGTAATGGATAAATCTTTAATCAGTCCTAGGCATTTTACTTTCCTTGAATCAAAAGAGAATAAAGCATGATATGGTCTAGTGATATCAAGGCCTAACTCTTCCATGATAGCTTTTGGCATCAGATTGTGGCTAGCCCCTGTGTCCAGCAGGAAATTTTGAAGGATTTTATCATGAATGGTCAAGGAGACATAAAAAGATGGAGAGTTATTATCAGTAGGTTCAGTCATTGGGCTAAGCACTACTGCAGGCTTATTATCTTGCAAATTGACAGAGTCAATGGAGGTTTGTGTGGCTTTCAGCTCAAGAGCTTCAAGGATAGGTTTTCTAAACACTTCACTCTTTACAAGTTCTAACAGAGGCACATATATTTTTAATTTCTATACTTCTGCTTCAAGACTGAAAACGGAAAATTACTTGTCAGGACCTCTTACCTCTTGAACTTGATTTTTGAGGATGACTGGGTCAGCTGCTAGTTTCTTTTATCTGGCATTTTGTGACTCTGTTCGGACAACAGCTCTTTGGGTAGGATTCTCCTTGACATTATTTGCATTAGACCTCAGATTATATTTTTGCTATTCACCAGTCTACAGAATAGCTTCTCTATCCCACCTCTGACTGTCTTGTTCTTGCAGCGAAGAGTCTTCATATTCATTCAATGTCAAGAAATCAACATTGCCTTTATCTTCCATACAATGTATTTCATCCTCATCTACAATCTTTTCCTCCTCCATGACTGTAGTTTGAAAAGGAGCTTTAACTTTGTGTTCTTCATTTGGTTCTTTACTGCTTTGAATGATTTTCAACTGCTCATTTGCTCTTTTGTATGGATTTGAGTTTCTTGGAGAAAATGTGTTCTGCTGCCTTGTTTTTCCTAAGTTCTGCTCAATCTTCAACTTAGATATCTCAGCTGCTAATGAATCTATCATTCTAGTCATTTTATCTAATTTAGGCTCAAAAGATGAGGCAAAGGAAGAAGAAGCCTTGCCTCTCTGTCTCCTTTTGTCAGCATGACTTTTAAGTTTTTCTGCAGCTATAATATTAGATTCTACTTCTAGAGTTGCATCTTGCATGTCTGCCAGAGTAGCACATCTTCTTTCTCTTAACAACAGGCAGAAATCAGAGTCAAAAGCACTGGCATCAGTTAATTTGGCTGATGTAGGAGTCGGCTTTACCTCAGCTGGTATCTTACTATACATATAATTAAATCTCTTATTAAAATCAAGCAAAGATTCTCCATTTTCTCTCTTCAAGTTACCAAACTCAGTATGATAATACAACAAGTCCTTTTTATCTCCCTAGTGCTTTAAAAATGCATCATCTAATGCTTCAATGTCAGCTATAGATCTAGGGGTCAATTCTCTGAACCATTTTCTGGCTTCTCCATCAAGGCTCTAGACAAAAACTCTCATCCACACATCCTTCTCACTTATATCTAAGTTATCAGCATAACTATAAAAAGCTGCAAGGTGTTCTTTAGCAGTTACCCAATCTGTACCAGTGAACTTGGGCATATACTTTTGGTACTCTCCTACAGGCATGGCATTTAACAGAATAGGCAGAACCAAAGGCCCATACCCATCAGCTACAATTCTTTCCATCCTCGTAGGTGCTTGCTGGCTTGCCATGGGTGGGGTATGTGGAATGCTATTGGTAGATTGAAAAGTGGGAAACAATGAAATGGACGACAGAGGTAAGGGAATATGATGGACAGTAAGGAATGCAATCTTTCGACTGAGATCCAAAGGGGAACTAAATACACAAGGAGCTATATGAATCTCTGCAGGTGATTCTTCACTAGCAATACTAGGTTATGACTTTTCAAACTCTCTATTTTCAACTATAACCTCCTGTTGCAAAGATACATAAGATTTCTTAGGCTTGCCTAATCCTGATGCTCCTTTCTGTGAAGTTTTCTTCTGCTTAACAATCTTCTCAGGGTCAGGCACTGGTTCAGCTGGTGATTTCTCAGGATTTCTTTGAGTATGTCTCACTAACTGAGCCAGAACTGCAATGTGGAGTTACCGAAGGTTGGTTTCCCAGTAGAGTCGCCAGATAGATGATTAAAACCAGAAATGTGCCCAGACCTTGTCTATCATCAAAGTCTGGAACTGTGTTGTCTCCCAGGGAAGCTGAGCTTTAATGTTCGATCGCCAGCAACGGCACCAATTAATGTTATCACCCCAAGAAACTCTCCTAGGTTGTATATCAGAGATGCTCAACAACATTACAAACTCAACAAAATGTTGGAAAGATGGTGGATGGATGAAATAAATGCTGCATATTCAAGCTAGATAACCACTTCTACTATGCTTAACCCCAGACATGGGTGAACACCCCCAGACTACAAGGCTTTTAACCACCAATTACTCACAGCTTTAAAGAAAATGTGATGATGGAGAAGACTGACCACACCAATAGATGCACAGGACCCTGTGATGGCCGGTTGCAACCGGTTAAAGGTCTATAAATCTATTTCTTAATATACAGACAGGATGACAGCTCTCTGGTATTAAAACAACAGAAACCTGCATACACATTCAATAAAACTAACTAGACTCTAACACAGAGGTGGGATGACAGCCCCTCTAATGCTAAACATCAAAGTAGATTTAAAAAATGCATAACATGCATAGCCTATAACAAGAAGAAATCGAAAGTGAGCAATTAACAGTAAAGGAAGCTTGCATTAGCTGAAAATGAGGACTAGACGCTACAAGTTTCACAGTAGTTACAGTCTCCAGAAGTTGAATGATTATAACAAAATAACAGTCATCAACCTATTACATTCTGAGTTATGGATATATATAGAGGTCGATTAAAAAAATATATGCTATCCTATGCGTGGAGGGGTCATAATGGACCACCAACCACATTAATTATTTGATAAAAATCTCTGTTATGCTCTGCTGCTTTAATGAACAAAATTTATCTTCTGCATGCTCTGTTGTACTTATTGAACTGGTGGAATGTCCTTTGGATGAAGTTCCATGACTGATAAATGAACTCGACTACTCGAGGCAAGTCCTTCTTGTCCTTCGACCATAATGCTCTTTGAATGCAGTTATTGAAATATTAACTGTGCAAAGACTTGGTAGCTACTCGCTTCATCCTTCGGGTGAATGATACAGGTTTAAGGCACGAAAACAACATGGAGGATGCATGGAGGGACGAGAGTAAACAATAGCCGTCGAATCCTGCAAATGGACGGCGGAGATCAAATCGGGGACGTTATTAGGGAAAGCAGGCGGAAACAAATGTGAGTTGTCAGATCAGGGAGCAACGGATCCAATGGTAGTCACATGAGAAAGGTACGCAGATGTTATCGGGCGGAGGACGTATGTGTGGGCGGTAAGCAGTTTCCCCGCACAACTTACAGGAACAGATGGTAAACGTACAAGGAGGGTGTGATGCAATAATAATGAGATGCGTGGCTGACGGGACGGCAGGGGAAACTATTTTCCCCGCTGACTAACGGACGTGCGGTTTACGGGAGCGGGGGCTGCGGACACCGTTAGATTGCAGGGTGGAGGATCGGACGACCTAGACTTAATGCACGCGTTATGAGTGATGTGATGGGTGAGGGCAACAATAACAGTGTGCGGTTACATGAATATGGTCCTATGGGTTTTAACTTCAGCGTTGAGGGGCTAGACCGAACAGGGGCTTACACAGGGTTTCGGGAATAAATCATAGATGAAGGGTTTTAAAAGAGAATAAAGGGGATGAAGGGGAGGATGAAATCAACCGCTGTGAATCTTTTGAAAGCACGACCAGCACTGCTAAACCTGTCTTTACCCATCAAATGTTGTAGAACATAGTAGAGCTAACAAGCCCCATCACATATCGCAATCGGCGGGATTCCTAGGCTATATATATATATATATATATATATATATAGATTATAGATAAGGCGCACCTGGCTTCTGGACCCGACGGCATTATTAACTGCAGTATATATATATCGTGTCTGGAGCCCCAACACATATCACAATCAGCAGGGTTTGGGACCTTTATATAAGACACAGCGCTAACACCTGAACTAGACGATGATTATAGACCAAGATGCATATTATTTCAAGTCTGACCTTATGGTCGAACGTGGGTTTTCTCATATATTCCTATGTTTTTTGAAAATTATTGAGGTTGCGGTTTTTTAAAGGGAAGTCTAACATTGCAGACCCACCAATGGTATTAACATATATCTATATATATGTCAGGTCTGGAGCCCTATCGCATATCAAAATTGGCAGGTTCTGGGGCTTATATATAAGGCCTACCACTATATACCCGACCCGCCTATCACTATCAATTCAGGTGCATAATTTTTCAAGTCCAACCCTATGGCTCGGCCACGGGGTTTTCCCTTGTTTTCTCATGTTTTTTTTCATAATATGCTGGAGTCGGGGCCTGTCAAAGGGAAGTCTTATGTGATGGACCCAAAGGATTATGAACCACAACATATATGTGTTTCGGGTCTAGCTAATCGCAAGTTGCAATTGGCAGAGCTTTGAGCTCAACCACACGGCACGATGCGATGCGATAGTATTTCACAGACCCGATAGGGTATGGGTTCCTACCTATAATATTTCAAGTTTGGATTTTCGATCTGGTTCGATGCTATGCAATGATTTTCAGTCTAAGTCGGATTTTCGCTTGCGGGACTTAATCAATGCATGGGTTAAAAACCAAGGGGCGATTCTTTCACGCTTGTTACTTTTAGTGTTATAAACGCTTCATGAAGGCAAGATTTGTGTTTTTTAAGCATTTTTATCATATTTGCATAAGTATGACTGATGTTGGTTATCCTTGCAGGCGAGGACAGACAGAAGGCAAGAGAGGTCGAAGAATGGATGCATAAGCTTCAAGTATGGCTCCAGATAAAATATGCATGAGAAAATACGATGAGTTTATATATACAGATATGTTCCATTTAAAGATTTGGATTTAGGTGTTGGCGATCATGTTTCCATGTGTTACCTGTGTGTTCTAAAGGTTATACGACCTCGGGCTGTATCATGAAGAAATGACACGCATACCTCCCCCTTTCAATCGGCATCTATTCATTTCCCCAGGAAATGAAATGATCCAGCAGATGTGGCCTTTCCGTGTCAGCGGCTGCACCCACTATTCTATGATCGTATATTCTAATTTGTGAATTGAAAAGAGAAGGGAGGTGAAAATTCAGGGAAGGCCGAGATTCATTTCCAACTACATAAGTATTATCTCTGGATAGGAGAGCATACTTTTTGTTTGGAGAGAACAACTTTGATTTATTGTGAATAAAGAACATTGTTTGGTTCAAGAAAGAGCCTATTGTTTCAGAGTCATTTCTCCTTTCTCTCATATGTTTAGAATCATTGTGTTGTTGTTGGCATAAAGATAAATGTGATTTGCTTTGTGCATATTGATTACAAGCAGTTCATGGTTATTCCTGATTATTTGAATATAATTCAATAGCATTATTAATTGATGAAAGGTTGCTGATTCGAGACTTTGTTAAACATCAGTTGCAAGTGTTGTTTGTATGGAAAGGAATATGCATTCCTATATAAGTAATCGTATTGCAATTAGGATTTAATACAGCCTTGTTCTTATGTCAACCAGTAATTGATTCATTTGGACTTGGAATCTATATATGATGTTTAAACTCTCTTTTGTTATGCTCCTGTAGGATAGATTAGGATAGTTAGGACTAGATTAGAGTAGTTAATAGTAGTGTAGATAGGATTTGATGCATATAGGTTAGCTTTTTCTTTTGTTGATTTAATTGAAGTCTTCCTCTGGGAAGCAATCCCTCAACACCTATAACAATTCACAGGGTCCTTTAAAACTCATTGGAGCTAGCCACTCAAAATGAAAGCATATCTAATTATGGTAAGTGATCAGGTTAGTTCCTCTTGTTGGTATAGCGAGAATTCGCCATGTCAAGGAATTGGCACTAGAAGGAGTGCCTAAACCGTCGTGCACATATTTTTATGATTTCATCTATAAATGTCATGGATTCGAAAAGATTAATGATGGATTGTAAAGGTTGAGAAGATACTTCCTCCCATTTGGAAAAGCCTCATTTTGAAGAACAGACACTGTGGGAGTATCCTGTCCCTCAGGAACAACCAATCAGAGTACTTACTTGGGCTTACGCTCATTCCCTCTCTCAACTACCCATGTTTCACTCTTTACCTCTGACAACTAAAAGAAAGCCAAGGATCTGTTCCATAAGTGAAGAGACATCTGCAGCCTTGTATCTTGAAGATATTGTGCTTGAATCCTTGCAAAGTATCAACATTCCCTGGGAGGAAATTCCTGAAGATCCACTCTCTAAAGGTAATCCCTGGCCCGATTTGGGAAGTCTTAATAAAGAAATCCTCAAAGAAACCTTCAACCAGAACAGCCCTATCCACAATATGGCTAACGTTCTTCTCCTAGGTGGGAACCAGCTTCAACCGAGTGGGAACCAACTACCACCTCCTTTGGGAGCACTTCCTCCTTGGCTCGCTCAGGACGTTGTAGCGGTACCTGGGTAGCAACATCCCTTACCCAAGAATGCAGAAAGAGTACTCCCTAAATTCGACCTTGAAAAGGGAGACACTGCTGATAACCATATTCACTCTTTCTTCTTGGTCATGTGCATGTTGGGGGTAGCTGATGAAGATATAGTATGTCGCCTATTCCCTTTTACTCTGATTGGTGCAACCTCCACATGGTACTTTAGCTTGAGAATGGGATCGATCACCTCATGGGCTGCCTTTCAATAGGCCCCTTTAGACAAGTATGGCGATAACAAAACCCCTATGGCCTTAGTTCTAGAACTATCCCATTTAAAAATGGAAACCAAAGAAAAGGTGAAGGATTTTAACATTTGGTTCAACACCTTGTTCAACAGAATCCTGGCTAACGCTAGACCTACTAAGGAGGTGATCATGGAATTCTACATCATCGCTCTCCCTATCCCTACTGCGATGTGGGTCAAGATAAGTAATGCACAAACCTTACAAGGTGCTATCGATGAGTGATAAAAGTCAAGAATGAAATGATCAGTCTCACAACATGTGATCATACAACTGAAGGGAAGAAAGCCTCTTAGTAATCCACGAAGAATAATGGGAGTGATAAAAAAGTTGCTGAGGGAAAAGAAAGGGACACCACAGATATGGAAGGTTTGCATCGGATCATTAAGAAACTGACAAACATAGTCAGATGTTGATATGAAAGGGAATTCTGGAGAGAGAACTAGTGGGAATGGAGGAGAGTATTACAATAGAAAACCCTTCAAACCTTTCTATCGTAAGAAGACAGAAGGTGGTCAAGGTGAACTTGCATTTCCTACTCCACCCAATGAGGGGAATTTAAATATGGAAGATCTGGCTCTTATCAGAATGCTCCTTAACAAAGAAGAACCTATAGTAGAGCTGGAGCCAGAACAAGAAAATGATGAAGAATATCAAGTAGAAGAGCCCTTGGATAAAGAATCTCAAATCAATGTACTGTGGGATTTCTATATAAATGAGAATTATGATGACAAAGGAGATAGTACGGCATAAATCCACACTAATGAAATCCACACACGAGGTAAGGGGCCACTTGTAGGTGTGATGAATCCTGTAGAGTAGACAAAGAAAGATGTTCACCCTTTGAAGGCACCCGCTCCCAAAGTTCCTGTTGAGAAGGGTAGACCCAGTGGTCAGTCCAAGAATACCCTAGTGGCAAACCATCCAAAGAAAGATAATACACCTCCCACCGCAATGAAGGAAACTCAAAATGGTAAACTCCCACCTAAGAATAGAAAAACTGGTATGTTTACTCTGCCCTATCCTTTTTATAACATTGATTACAATATTGTGGATGGCCTTAAGAAATCTAAGGCTAATATCACATACTTTAATTTTCTAAAATTGACACAACAAAGAGATCTGCTCCTGAAAGATATGAATGAGTAGAATTTCAAAATTCCCACCATCCCAAGCAACCAAACCAAGAAGTTACTGTCTAGACCTATCAACACCTTCATTACAGCCCAAATACCGTCAGCTATGGAAGCAACTCTATCTAGAATAAATCGAAACCCCCAAGATGTCAGTGTATCCATGATAGGGAGAAAATAAAAATCCATGACTTCACCTTTCCTTATCACATTTGCAATCCTCAACATGAACATACACAATCACTTGGTAGATTCTGGTGCCTTGTCCACTATGATGCCTTATGATGTTGCTAAAAGACTGCATGCAATACCCGAGAAAACTGGGACTCGAATTATGCAATTAGACAGGACAAATTTGAAAGTAATTGGGGAATTAAAAGATGTGTTGATTCAGATGGTTGCTAAACCACAATATACACAATTCAATGATATAGTGGTAGTTGATATACCTGAGGCTTATGGAATACTGCTTAGTAGGGACTGGTCAGCAAAACTGAATGGATATTTCTCAACTGATTGGTCCCATCTCTTGCTGCCTCAAAAGGGGAAGGGTGATATGCTGAGACTTGATCGAGAAAGATACATGAAGTACGTGGTGACGGAGCTAAAAGGCCCCAATGAACTTGTAATGTTTACCAACTCTATCCTTGGGAATTATAGTTTCAATGTTTGTGCCATAGAAACCTGTTTTAGGGAATTCCATGCAGAAACAATTGAAGAAACTATAATAAACACATGGTTGGAAGCTCTTCCCTATAGTCTGACTGATGAGCTACCGTGTAATATGGTAGATGATAGGGTCAATTTCGTAGAAAGAAGTTCATTTGATATAACATCAGATTCTATGTTTTGGACACTCTATTTTGATGGCTTTAACTGCCTAGAAGGTGCAAGTGTTGGGAGTATTCTCATTAACCCACTAAGGGACCAACATTCGATGGCCACCTAGTGGGAGTTTGTGTGCACCAACAATCCATCAGAATATGAAGGCTTGCTACAGGGCTGAAGAAAGCCATTGATATGAAGGTAAAAAATCTTAAAGTTTTTGGTGACTCACAAATAATTTTGGATCAAGTAAGGAAAAGGATACACTGCAACTCGCCACACTTGGTAAGGTAGCAGCATGAGGTATGGAGCTTAATTGACAATTTTGATTCTTTTAATATCACATGCATACCTAGATGTCAAAAACAAGATGTTGATCTGATAACTAGTATGGTTGCAAAACATTTTCCTAATCTTAAATTACACAAGAATAAATATTATGTTGAATTGATTTTTAGACCATCTGTACCTGATAACATCTCAAATTGGCAGGCATTCGAAGGGGACGAGCAGATCCTTGAGCTCCTACATTGCGAGAAGACATTCAAAAATGCACTCAGTAATGAAAAAGAGCATGACAGGCTTATGAATGAGAGTAAAGACGAGGTAATATCTTTCACGGAGAAATTTATTGTCAATGGGTTTGGCATCCCATACGCTCTCATGTTTGATAACACTTCTTATTTTTCATCACTAAAGTTGACTAAATTTGCTATCGATAAATCAATTCGCATAAGACATTAATCAAGCTATTACCCCCAGGGAAATGGAGAGCTAGTCCTGAAATGGGACAAGTTGAATGAGCCAAAAGGTAAGCACATGAAATTCCAACACTTATGGCTAGACTGATTCCAAGTTGTGGAAAAAATTGGTCAGGGAACTTACAAATTGAAAAATTTGCAGGAAGAAACTGGAAAACCCCCTATTAATGGCCAACATCCCAAGAGTGTTGAGGGATTTTATCCCCTAGGGCTTTTGGGTGGAACCCTAGCAGACTGAAAGTTGTCTAAAGAAAGAAACATGCACACACACAGCCATTATGCTAGCAAAAGCTAAATCTAAGGTAAGAAGGACGTACCTCAGGTCCTACGTTCAGGTAGTTCCTCAAGGATCCAAACCCTTCTTCACATCCCTTTCGCTCCTTTTCCCTGCAAAACCAACAATTCCAAAGAATGCAACAGTATATGGACAAAGATTTATACAAAAATCATCTTTATGTTATACAAGAAAGGAGTTAGTTATGAACTTTTAGACATCCATTCATACATGAAATTCAAACATGAACATCATTAACATAAAGAAGAAGCATATCGGGAACCAAGACGTGTTTCTTTATTATAGAAAAGTAGAAAGTACAAAAAGAGTAATATCACCTAAGCAACCTCTACAGGCTCCAAGCTCAGCCTCCTTCTGGATCCGTCCCGCCTCAAGCCTCTTGCATATCTCCTTCCAAGACTCACTCCAAGATGCCATAACTAAGGGATGAACATCAAATCACAAGGAAACAAGGGCTTCCTGTACAAATGGAGGAAATGCAGAAGGCACAAGGGTCTTCAGACCTGATCAGGGGGAAAAACTTAGTATAATAACCTTTCTCTCTCTTCTCTCCTCCTCTAGGCCTTCCCTTTGATGTCTTTTTATACCAATTCCAAACTAGTTTTTTAGTTAGGAATTGGTTGGGAACAGTTGAGGCCACGGGCACTAACAGGTGATCAGTAGGTAAAACCCGCGATCTCCGCCCGAAAATAAGGAGTTTTATATTTTTTTAAGTGTTTTAATGCATATATGCGGGTTGGGTATATATGAACCCGCGTATACACGCGTTTAACTCAGGGCAATGTCGCGTACAGGGAATGAAACACTGTTTTTTAGATTTTGGACTAGGTCTGGAAGGAGGGGTTGCCCTAGGCCATGAGTGCAGCATCACAAACCGTAATAGTGAGATTTGGAGCTATAACAGATGCCCCCTAATATATGAGGTCAGAAGGGGTACATGATGGCCGAAATATATTAAGCAAGTACATGGAAAGGAAATCTGCCAAAAGTCGAGGAGTACTTCACCAGAATTCAGCCTGCCAAGCCACAAAAGAAGATCATAAGGAAACACCATCTGAGGTGGGCATACCCATGCTCAAAGAAAGCAAAGCATGTCCGCATATCAAGTACAAGCGGATCCACTAAGTATACAAGTATAAATGACTGGAAAATACATAATGGATCATATGATCATGATCGAATAAGTACATGTCTGAATATCACATATAAACTGTCAATGATGCTGGAAGATACAACGAATCACTGATATCAAAGACTGATCCCAAAAGGTACCAACTGAACATGATGGATAAGGATGGTACTGCACTGCAAACTCAGGTGTCGGCATATAGAATGTCGCCGTGACTGACTGCAACATATAAGGTGGAATGGTATCACTAGCAGTAACAGGAGCAACTGTCAAGTGAACCAATGAATGCTGATACAACCTGAGGTCTTCACCGACCGTCATGGTACATTTCTACACCATGAGAATAAATGATCTGAAGTCGACCATGTGAGAGATCGTTTGATTACCAGTCATTGATGTATACCGTTAACAAATGCGAGACTACTCACCGATAATGATAATGAGCGTCAAGGTACCCAGTACAACAAGTGTGAATAGATGAGTTGGAGTCGAACACCTGTAAGAATCTATCGATCAGGAGAAAATGATGGTTTCCCACTGTCGATAGCGAAGGATCTGCCACTAATGACTGCAAACCCCAAGGTACTGCCAAATGGACTCTAGATCTTTGCCCCAGAGCAATGAGTCGGAGTCGATAGGGAAAGATCCGCTAGAAGGAAGGCATTAAGGCATCC
>APFE030930619.1:200115-249612 GCA_000404065.3 Pinus taeda
AGTAAATGAAATGAATATAAACTACTAAATTAGTTGTTTATACAATGAATATGAAACGACAAAAAAAGATAAATGAATACTACAAATGATAAATTTGTGATTACAAATGACGACTAAATTTTTCATATATACGACTATTAGTAGCTAATTTACAATATCTTATAACACAACCAAAATTTAGTCATATTTATTTGGTCATTATTTGGTTTCAAACGATGACTAAAATTTGCATATATATGACTATTAGTAGCTAATTTACAGTATCTTATAACACAACCAACATTTTGGTCATTAATTTGTTTTCTTGGATCATCATATAGTAATATATTTTGTTGTATATTTGGTAATTAATTGTGGCAATTAATGACTAAATCAATGACTAAATTAATGACTAAATATATTACTAGATGATAAAATTGAGACAACCAATTACTGACTAAGCTAAAAACGACTAAAAGTTGGTTGCATTATAAGGTACTGTAAATTAGCTACTACTAGTCACCAACTGAAAAATGGTTGTTTATATGCAAAATTTAGTCGTTTTTTTAGAAACTAATTAGTCATTTTGTACTAGTGATCTTAGCTTAATTTTATTAAAATATTAATTTAATTTTTTGGAAAATATTTTAGAGTCGTGAGATCGAGGGTATATATTATCCAAATTGAAACATTTCGCTCTTATATTCAATTAAAAAAAGGTTGTAAAATTAAATTAAAATAAAATAAAATATTTTTACTATGAAATAAGTTATGGTTTTTTGGCATGTGGTATTGATAAGCCATGGTATTGTAAAAAAGCCACTTTAGAAGTTAATATCCATGATAAAGTAAGGGTGAATATCAATGGTAAAGTGAGGGTGAATATCCATGGTTGTAAAATATTTTGATTTTGAAATAATTTGCGTTTTCGGGAATGTGGTATTGATAATCCATGGTATTGACCCACGATATTGTAACAATGACTATTTTTTACAAGATAATAATATATACCGTAATGTGGGGATGAATATCCACTATTAAGAATCTTGTCATATTGTTATAAAATATTTTGGTTGTGAAATAAGTTATGGTTTTTGGGCTTGTAGTATTGATAGGCCATGGTATTGTAACAAATCCTATTCACAAGCTAATAACAAAATCAAAATATAACATATTGAATTTTATTATTTTTATTAATTTAACTTTTTATTATTAACTGAGGCCATATTTAATGTTTACACTCATCACAATATCATTTTTAACTTCTTCTTCTTCTTTTAATTATTAAAAATAAATCATGTTAACCCAACGCAATTTAAATATTTTAATTTTTATATTTATAAATATTTCTTTTATTTTCTATTTATAAATATTTTTTTCTTTTTCATTTCCAGTTTAACATTGGGTTCAAATAAAATATTCACAGATTACAACATCACATTGTAGCACTGCATTTTTCTTTGCCTTGTTGATATCTGCGTGGAAATTCTAGAAGAAGGAAGACCATCAATGTAGTCTATGGATTTCATGGGATTCGAACCCCGGATGGAGTTTGCATGGGAAATAACGATTATATGGAGGAAGGGCAAGGCCATTTGGCATGGATATTTTGGCCATTTGTACATGGGCATGAATTTGAAATCTGGAGAGTTCTTCCCTTTTACTAAAGATGATTTTTGTTCTTATGGTTAAACAATTTCGAGGGTTTATATGATCAACGCATAAATTTCATCTAGAGTTGAGGGTTTAATGATCATGATAATGCAGGTCTTGATTGCAACCAACAATTCATCAAAAGGAAATGCACAAGTAAGCATTTTGCACATTCTTATTGTACAACGAGTTTAATGATTATGATAATGCAGATCTTGATTGCAGCCAACAATTCATCAGAAGACAATGGAGAAGTAAGTATTTTGCATGTCCTTATTGTACAGATCAGTTCGCTCCTCCCTAACTTTCTAGCTCAGAATGCATGAAATTTTATTTTTTCTTTTCACTTTTTTTTTTAGTTGTTGATTGTTTGTGTAATGGAATCTACCATGCCCAAACTCAAAGGGCTCAAGTGATGCAAGAAAATTTTCTGGAAGGATACAAATACTAGACATTCCTCAAACTTTGTTACATGAAATCAAAATTTCTTGTAACCATGAACATAAAATATTTTTTGTTTCATCCTTAGATTTTGATCTCAATGCTTACACTTTTAAACCATGTTACTATATTTTAAGTAGAACATACTTAAATCCATTAAATATTACAACTCTCCAACGCTTAGGTTAATTTCACCTAAAAGGAAAGAACTTGAATGACTTTTGCAATTTAGACTCAATGCTCACAGACAATGATTAAAAATGGAAGAACCCAAATGGTTTGATAACTTTTACCCACCCATCAGTTTCCAATAACTTTGCTATTAATCTAAACCTAAACAGAGAGAGAGTAGAAGAAGAAGAGGAGCTTGGATGAGGTGGACCTTGACCTGCTTGATACTCTTCAAAAGTTGGGCATGCCCTTGACTAGAAGAAGAGATTGACCAACGTTGTTGTAGATGTTTTTTACAGTGTTTTTATTGCAACCATGCATAGGTAGACTCTATAGGAAGTTGAGTTTATCTTTTGTTTGTTATAAGAGGTAATTTGGGAATATCTTGATCTAGTTAGGTGAAGCCAAGTCCTCGTATAAATGTATCAAATTTTTGATACCACATTCTTGGTGACTATTTTAACCCATACAGAGACTTCTTTAACTTGCATACCAATTCTTTCTTACTCTTCACCGCAAGATCTTCAGTTTGCTTCATGTATATTTCCCCTTCCAGATCCCCGTGAAGAAATGTTATCTTCACATCCATCTGTTCTACCTCAAAATCAAAAGAAACAACAACAGATAAAAGTAATCTAATAGAAATTACCTTGGCAAGAGGAGAAAAAATATCACCAAAATCAATTCTTGACACCTGGGAATAACATTTTTCTACAAACCGAGCTTTGTATTTCTCCACCTTTCCTTATGCATTTGTCTTCTTCTTGAACACCCATTTGCTGCCAATGGGTTTCCTTCTAGTCGGCAACTCCACTAGATCCCAAGCCTCTTTTTTGTGCAAAGATGCAAGTTCATCAACCATGGCCTCTTTCTAGAGTTTTCCATCCTATGAATCTACTGCTTTCTTCACAGTTATGGGATCATCATCAGTAATAGATAAAGCAACATTTGAATAGAAAGCAGATGGACTATAACTTTCTGGCTACCTTCTTTTTCGAACTGATATTCTCACACTCGGAGTTTGTGGCTCTTCATCTTCTAATTGCTCCTCTGTTGCAAAGTCTGATTCTTCCTCCTTAAGCTCAAACTCTATCTTCTCAGGTTCCTTTGGTTGGACTTCATGTTTAAGAACATATTTTACCTCTCCAAACACCACAGCTCAGCTATACACAACCTTCCATGTGATTGGGTTCCAAAGCTTATAACCCTTTAAACCATCCTTATACCCAATGAAGATGCACTTTTCAGATTTACTATCCAACTTGGTTCATTTCTCCTTTGCAACATGTAGATATGCATCACATCCAAATACCCTCAGCTGTGAAGGAGAGGGTTTCTTACTAGTCCATACCTCTTGTGGAGTCTTATCCTCCAATGCTGATGAAGGTGACCTGTTGACCAGGTAACATGTATAATCCACCGCCTCTCCCCAGAATTATTGTCCTAACTTGGCACCATTGAGCATGCATCTTGCCCTTTCCATCAATGTCTTATTCATTCTTTCTGCAACTCCATTTTGCTGAGGTGTATATGGAGTAGTCTTTTGTAGTGATATACCACACTTCTTACAAAATTCTTCAAATTCCTTGCTGCAAAACTCTCCACCATTATCTGTCCTCAACACCTTTATCTTCTTCTCTGTTGATTTTCCATGAGAGCCTTAAATTCTTTAAACATATCAAAGACTTCAGATTTATTCTTAAGGAAATATATCCATGTATTCCTTGAGAAGTCATCTATAAATGATACATAGTACACAGACTTACCTAGTGATGGAACCTTCACAAGTCCAAACATGTCACTATGAACAAGTTCTAATATTTGTTTCGCCCTCTTCTTACCAAAGGGGAAACTCACTCGATTTTGCTTCCCATATACACCATTTTCACAGAAATCAAAATCCAAAGAGCTATTACTCATACCTTCTACCATACCTTTACCACGAAGTATTCGAAGCCCCTTCTCTCCAATATGTCCAAGCCTTTGATGCTACAACATGGTCTTCTCTCTAGAGACCACTAGATTTTCTACTCCACTTTCAGGATCCATAGAAATGTTGCACCCATCAATAACAGTGCTACCTTGTAGCTTGTACAGAGTTCCAATTCTAACTCCCCACATCAATACCAATTCTCCCCAAACCATTTTTCAAGTACCCTTCTCAAACACTGTTTTTACACCTGCATCATCCAGCTTTCTTATAGAAATCAAATTTCTGGCTAATGCAGAAATATGCAGAATACCCGGAAACGTTCTAACCATTCCACCTTGCAACTTCAACTTTACTTTTCCACGAACAATGATTCTAGTCTTCCTATCATTCCCTGAGAAGACATCTCTACCATCGTATTTATCATACTCATAGAGCTACTCTTTATGGGGAGTGAAGTGAAAGGATGCACCTGAGTCAATCAACCATGCCTCATGATCTACATGTGTACTTGAAGAAGCCAAGCACACATCCCCACCTTCATCTGAGGTGGTTTTTGCCTCTACAGAAGTAGCATCATCAGATCCATTTTCTTTATTAGGAGCTTTAGATTTCCAGTCCCTTTTGTAGTGCCCTTCCTTTCCGCATTTCCAACACACCACCTTTATAGGTTTTCCTACAGATTTAGATCTACATGTGTACTTGAAGAAGCCAAGTACACATCCCCACCTTCATCTGAGGTGGTTTTCGTCTCTGCAGAAGGAGCATCATCAGATCCCTTTACTTTATCAGGAGCTTTAGATTTCCAATCCCTTTTGTAGTGCCCTTCCTTTCCGCATTTCCAGCACACCACCTTTACAGGTTTTCCTAGAGATTTAGATCTCCCACGCGATGACTTATTTTTGTTTCTGTTTTGGGACCGTCCTCGTACAGACAAGGCATCACCATTTTGGCTCTCCATATTTTTCAGTCTCATCTCCTCCGTCAGCAAGGATGAGACTATTTCATCAAATTGCAAGGCAGTTGCAGTGCTACCTATTGCAATAACCAGACTATCCCACGAATCTGGTAGAGAACACAACAAACTGATGCACTTATCTTCATCTGAAATTTTGATATCAACAGATGCTAACTGACTTACCACAATATTAAATGCGTTCAGATGCTCTGTTACCGAGTCTCCATCTTTCATCCTCAGGTTATACAACTTTTTCTGTAGGAACAGTTTATTTACCAGAGACTTAGATTGGTACAAAGTCCCTAACTTGTCCACAAAGCCTTCATTGTAGCTTCCCCTGATACATTCAACAATACTGAATCTGAGACACATAATCGTATTGTGCTCTTTACCTTCCGATCCAACTTCTTCCATTCTTCATCGGACACTCTCGTTGGTTTAGTACCCAGATCTACCATGATCCATTGATCTGTATCCACCAACAGATCCTTCATCTTGAGTTTCCACAACTCAAAACTCTGACCATTAAATTTCTCGATCTCTATCTTTCCACTGCTCGCCATCTTATTTCACCAACAGAAATGATCTCACAGATCTCCCACTGAACAAGGTCTACCACAGGCTCGAGCAAAACTCCTCAGCAACAAAGGTGTCCCCTTTAAGCCAAAACAACTCTGATACCAAATGTAGGCCTTAACCCTATACATAAATTACCTGCATACGAATTCTAAAATACATAAAATAAACAATGCGAGAGCATAACACATAAAATACATATACACGGAGCTTTTCCCCTGGATCCAAAAACCGGGACTACCAGCTTGATTTTTCATTATGTTCATTTCAATGTTATAATGCATATTTATACATGCCGAAGCATCCAATACCATGAACCGAAAACCATCGCGTCCAAAACCATGGACCGAAAACCATCACATCCAAAAAACATGTGCGAAAATCAAGTGGGTCCACCCAACCTAACATAGGGTCTAAAACCAAAATTTTCCAGGGCACCCCATAAAGTGGGGTTACAGGTACGCCTCAAACCCTCTGTGACCCCCCCCGCTACACAATCGGCACAACGAAGGGGGCCTATGCCCCCACTCTAACCCCCCAGTTAACTACATGGGCTAGTCATGGAAAGAATATAACACAACCAAATTCTCTTAATGCAAGGAATTTTTTACAGTGTTATTTGATGCTCATCGGTACCAAGAAACTACAAATACTTATCGTTACATTCAGGTACAATTTGAGTTGCATTCTAAAGTCTCTAATTTCATTTATTGATAGTCCTTCTTGTGTCCTTGTCTCTCTTAATTTCATTGTGGTAGGATTGTAATGAGTTAAAAAATCAAGCATATCATTGAGTAAAATAGACACCCACATGTCACTAAATGTCATTGTGCATACTCTCTATTTTTATACAATTAGAAGTAAGAAATATGATATGTTCACACCTAAAAATCCTAGCATGCATGATGAATCAAGTCTTAGCATGGAAATCGAAACCAAGAATCATAAAATATCAATAAAGTTGTGACACGGAGTAAAAAACACAATAAAAGATTATAAATTTATATGCCAACATTTTCTATTTAGTGCAAGATACTACTAATATTTCATAATTTTCAGAGATGGTGGATGTCATGAAGATGCCCTCAAGCAAAGTTACTAACTTGAAGATAAGATGGTCAGTTCGAATATTTACTTTAAATAGGCTAAATTTAAGTAATTAAAACAAGTTTGAAAATCACTAGAAACACCACCCCCACATCATTTTATTTCCAGTTGTACAAGATAATATTGAATAAAATTATTTAGAACTTCTATTTAAATTGACCATACATAAAATAACAAACAAGGTTGATGTTTTTAAAAGCTATATCCATTATTAAATATAAGATATGAAAAGGATGGCTCATAATTTTAAAGGTTATATACATCACCAACTATAAGATAAGAGTTAATGAGATGAGAAAAAGTTTGTCTTGATATAACATGTAAACGCCATATTACTTATAACACATGCATATTATATCTTATTATGCATATGTTAATTGTATAACATCAATCTAGGTAATTTTTTACATTTAAATTGTCAAATATGTAGAAGTTACATTAAACTAGCTTAAATCCGCACACAAATAAAATATCAGAAATATGGCAAGGGAATGAGTAAGAATTTTCACACTAGTTTAAAATTTCCCCTTGGCTAATTAAGAACCAATTCAATGATATTTTTGGTGCAGTATTAAGTTATTAACCAAAGATAAAAACATGTTAGCCTCTTAAATGACTAAAAAAATGATATTTAAAATGTTATATAGAAGTTACAATTCATGTAGCTATATCTTCCCTAACATAACTATAATATTCCAATTCCATTTTTTATATAGAAGTTACATTTTACATAGATATATCTACCATGACATACCTATAATATTCCAACTCCTTTTTTTTCACACCTTTCAACATTTTAAATATTTGTCTATTTTAGTGTGATTATGCAATTAAATAGTTGATATTATTTAAGACATCTCCTATTTGCAACATTTTGAATTCTTAAGTGGGATATTGTGTATGTTTTTTTTACTACCATATACCATGTTTTAAGTAGATGGTGTTTTATAATTCACCCAAGATACTTTAGGAGAAACCTTGAATTACATGCTTGTTTCCATTATACATCTAATATTTGCAACCTTTTCCATGTGAAGAACCCAATATCCCATGTTGAACACGAAGAAAGTACCCCAAATATCGGTTATTCTATTTCCAAAGGAGGATAGATTCAGAGAAGGAAACAAAAACTATCATAAATGGATTTTTTTGGGGTCTATTTAATGAAAACCCACTAGAATTTGCTACTAAAGTAAATCAATTGATGAATTTGAAGCTCGAAGGTAGTGATGAATAGGTGTTGCAAGGTATCTCTATAACACTATCTATCTACATGATTTTAATGCCATGATATGGTGTCTCAATAACACTATTTTCCACTGACGGGTGCTAGATGTAGATAGCTTTCTCATGTCCTACAGGTAAATCGTATCATTATATTTCTATGAAATCTTGGAATGTGTTCAAAATTTGTCTGAGATAAGGAAATATGTATGTACTCTTGAATTTATCTATTTTCCAGTGACGAGTGCTAGATGTAGATAGTTTTCTCATGTCCTACAGGTAAATCGTATCATTATATTTCTATGAAATCTCAGAATGTGTTCAAAGTTTGTCTGATATAAGGAAATATGTATGCACTCTTGAATTTATCTATGTTGTAATAAGATCAAGAACAAAGTTTTCATTGCAAATAATTGGGATCTGCCATGTAAGTTTACTTTACTACATGAAATTCTTGATTTGTTAGATCCCAACTAGTTAAAGTTGAATTTATTTTTTTTGTAATGAGATTAAGAATAAAGTTGTCATTCTAATCACTGAAATATACCATACAATATTTATTCACTACAAGAAATTGTTTATTTGTTAGAGCCCAACTTATTAGGATTATGAAGAGTCCTCTTTCATGACAATATTTTTGAATGCTCTATTCTTGCTCAAAGAATTACATATTACAGAAATGTGGAAAATAAATGAGATGCAGCTCAATGGTTTTTGTTTTAAAATGTGTGGAGGGAGTATAAAATCATTTTCAGTTGCATTCAAATATTTTGGAGCACCCACTAAAGTGCTTCATTTTCTTCCTAGTTAATTCCATTTATACTCTCCCAATACTTCTAGAATTCCTTCTCTAAAGTGATCTCGTAACTATCTTGGAGGGAAATTGATTACCTGATTGGAACCAACGTATTACAATTTGATTAGGAGTAAGGGATGAGAAAGCTTCATATTATTCAATATATTCCGCAACGATTTCCTTTCTATTTAATTGATATGACAATCACTTGATCATTTTTTAGGATTTTGAGACATTTTTCAATGATTTTTTTTTTGAAGTTATGTTCTCAATTAAAGAAATTAAAGAAAATGTGAAAATGATGCAATGGAAGGATTTTTTGTTTTAGTGCCTTACAATTCCTTGCTAGTGTGAATGCCTTAGTATTTTCTTGACTCAAGATTAGTCGCATTTGACTTCCTATCATTTCTTTAATTTCATTTTTGTTGTGTTTATATTGTTATTCTTGAAGTTGGTGATCTACTATGTGTGTAATAGGAAGTATTAACTACTAAGAACTCTCAAAGGTGATTTTGATGGACGACTAACTTTAAATGTCCCTACTTGACACTTTAGTATTACATGATCATGCAAAGAAATTATTAATCAATATTAAAAGGAAGATGATTAATGTGCAATGTTTCTTGGCTTGTCATATAATTATTGCATTTTGCCCCCCAATAATATATTTGAGGCTACTTTTTGGATGTTACTTGTGGAGCTTCCCTTTGGCTCAGAAAAACATCAAGGATAAATGTCCATTGCATTGGCATTGGACATCATCAAAGAGGAATTCACCGAAACCAGTAGAGGACATGGTAGAAATTGGTACAATGAGTGGATAATTGCTATAGAAACACTGAGGCACCATAATTTATTGTGTATGTAGATGCACTCAAAATTAACTAGTCACAAAAAGTGCATTTTTTCCGAATATTTTCATGTATATAGAAATATTAAAAATGCAATTTCAAACTAATAATTATCTGATATCCATGATTTATAATTAAATAGTACAATATGATTAATATTATAGGACACAACTATAGGGTCTGACTGTGAGGGGCATTGTGACAATATATGTACACTTCTCATTGTATTAAACAATCATCTCTCAGAGTGTGATATCCATCCAATGAAATGTATTCCCAAAGGCCACTGTGGGATTGAAATTTTTTTCTTTTAGAGGACAAGTGATCATATATTTTCTTAGGCCTTAGTGTTCTTCTTCCCCAATTTTTTGACACTACTCACAGCTAGAACTTTCATTCAACCATGTGAGGTACTCATCTTGGAAATTTGAATCATTTGTGTCCACAATCCAATATGATGTTGGATCAATCTCATGATCCTAAAAACACAAGTCATAATAGCGAAGAATTTTTACTGTGGGCAAAATAATATCCAAATTTAAGGAACATGACTTTTTTAGAACAAGAAATAAGGATATTTTTTACACTAATCCTTTTTTTCCCATTTGTTCTCACAAGTTATCTATTGCCTAATATTTTTAACATGTAACTTAGTTGGTATGATTGTGCCTAAGGTTTTGTTGAAGGTTGAATACTAAGTTCCTAAGGTGTTATTTTCTATGGTGACGTTTTATTTTGCTTTGTTTATATAGGTCATCTAGTTGCATAGTGGCCACTATTGAATGTTGAGGTTGTATATGTCGTATAAATATTTTATATTCTACTTTATTTTATATTCAAGTATTCATCGACTTTCATGTCTTATACTCTGCATTGTATCTTCTTTCATTTTCAGGAGAGGAACTCAATATCGATGGTAAGAAGCAACAATTGAAGAAAGAGGAGAACAATAAAACTTAAGAGACAAATGCAAAATGAGAGAGAGAATAGAATATATCTAGTGATACCCTTAGAGCCAATATCTTGCATAAGACACACTCATAGAGATTGATGGCCAAGCCTTCAGAGTTGTTGAATTCACTTGCAATGCTTTGGCAACACAATGATAATGTTTTGAAATGATGAAACATTATTTTATGTGTAAATTGTAGTCCAACCGATATTAAATTGGAAACTCATATTGTAATACTTGATATTTTATGTAATAAAATTTATATGGTTGAAATTAATTTTAGTTGCACTTAATATTATTTAGTCGTGTAATTAACATTAGTAACTTTGCATTATCATATTAGATAAACATGCACATTGTATGGAATTTTTTTAAAATTTAGTCGTAAAATCATACTAATTAATTTATGTTAATTAATAATGAACACATAAAATCAATCTAAAACTACTAAATTAGTAGTTTATATTAATTAATGATGAACACGAATAAAATGAATATATGACTAAATTAGTCGTTTTTAATGATTATGAATGAAATTAAATGAAATGAATAGAAACTACTAAATCCGTCGTTTATATAATGAATATGAAAATACCAAAAAAAGATAAATGACTATTGCAAATGATAAATTTTTTATTAAAATGATGACTAAATTTTGCATATATACGACTATTAGTAGCTAATTTATAGTTTCTTATAACACAACTAAAATTAGTTATATTTTTTTGGTCATTAATTGCTTTCAAATGAGGACTAAAATTTGCATATATATGACTATTAGTAGATAATTTATAGTATATTATAACATGATCGATATTTTGGTCAGATTTCTTTGGCCATTAATTGGTTTTCTCGAGGATTCATATAGTAATATTTTTTGTTGTATATTAATTGCGACAATTAATGACTAAACCAATGAAAATTTTATGGCTAATTATACTACTAGATGGTAAAATTGAGGAAACCAATTAATGACTAAGCTAAAAATAACTAAAAGTGGTCGCGTTATAAGATATTGTAAATTAGTTACTATTGGTTACTGACTAAAAAATTGTCATTTATATGCAAATTTTAGTTGTTTTTTTAGTAATTGATTAGTCATTTTTGTACTAGTGTTGATGAATTATTGGATGAACTATATGGAGCAATTTACTTCACAAATTTGGATCTGCATTCATGATATCATCAAATTAGAATGAAGACAGAAGACATTTTGAAAACGACATTTAGAACTCATGAAGGTCATTATGAATTGTTGGTCATGCCTTTTGGCCTTACTAATGCACGTTCCACATTTCAAGGTTTGATGAATTCCACTTTCAAAAGCTTCCTTGGAAATTTTGTATTAGTATTTTTTGATGATGTACTAATCTATAGCAGGTCTTGGAAATATCATGTTCAACATGTTTACAGGGTGCTCAAACTATTGGAACAGATGAAATTGTATGAAAAATCCTCCAAATGTTTATTTGAGGTACAGGAAGTGGAATGTTTAGGTCATACTATATCTTGTGAGAGTGTTAAGGCAAGCCCTAATAAAATTAAAGCCATCAAGGAATGGAAAATCCCCACAACCTTAAGGCATCTTTGAGGATTTCTTCGAATGACAAGGTATTATCACAAGTTTGTTAATAATTGTGGGAAGATAGTAACACCTCTAACAACATTACTGAATAAATATGCCTTTTTTTGGAATCCAAAAGCAACTAAGGCCTTTGAACATCTTAAATAGAAAATGTGTCTAGCTCAGGTATTAGCTACACCAAACTTCACAAAAACCTTTATTATGTAATGTGATGCCTCAAGAAATGGTGTTGGTATTATTTTAATATAAAAAGGAAGACCCGTTGCTTTTGAAAGTCAACAAATCAAGGGAAAGTATTTACACAAACCTATTTATGAGAAGGAAATGTTGACAATACTACATGCATTGAAAAAATGCCCCCCTTACCTAATGGGAAGACACTTCAAGGTAAAAAGAACTCTTGATACTCTTAAATACTTCTTGGAACAAATATTATCTTCAGAAGGGTAGAAAAAATGGGTGACAAAGATTTTGGGTTATGACTTTGAAATCATCTACAAAAAATGGAAGAAAAATGTTGTTGTAGATGCGCTCTCAAGAATGGATGAGGATGTGAAAGAATTTCTTTGTGTCATTTCTAGTATCTAGCCTAATTGGATAACTAAAGCAAATGATGAAAATCTATGGACACATTCAAAAGTTGCACCAAGGTCCCAACGCATATGATTCATTTATTTGGAAAAATGATTCACTGTGGTACAAGGACCACCTATATCTATGTAAGAAATCCCAACATAAATAAAAGGTTCTTTGTGAATTCCACATCTCTCCTATAAGAGGGCACTTAGGATTTTTAAAAACTTACCACAGGGTCGAGAACGATTTTTTTTAGGATGGACTTAAACCTTATATTTGGAAGTTTGTGTCAGAATGTTTGGCTTTCAAACAAAATAATTTGAGAGAATTAAAACCCTAGGTATTTTACAACAAATAGTCATTCCAATTCAATGTTGGGAAGAGGTCTCAATGGATTTTATCACAGTTTACCGAATTCTAAAGGAAAGAGTGTCATCATGGTGGAAATTGATAGACATACAAAGTATGCAAACTTTTATGCACTATCTCATCCTTTCAAATCCAGTATAATCGCTACTTAATTTACGGAAAAAGTTCAAAAGTTACATGGAAACCAAAATTTAAAGTGATAGAGATCCCATTTTCACTGGAAATTTTTGGGCAGAATTATTTTCTTGTTTTGGTACTTAATTAGCTCATAACTCATCTTATCATCCTCAATATGATGAGAAAACTGAGATAGTAAACAAATGTTTGGAAGGATATCTTTGTTGTTTTGTATCTAATAAAAAAACAATACATTAAGTGGTTACCCGTGGTAGAATGGTGGTATAACACTTTCTTACATACCATAGAAAAATGACCCCTTTTATTGCGCTTTATGAATATCATCCACCGTCCATCACATCATCTTTAAGAGACAAATATAATATTCAAGTAGTAGAAGATCACATCAAACATCAAAAACAAGTTATCCAACTCTTAAAGGATAACCTGACTTTGGCACATAATCGAATGAAACAATAGCAAGATCAGCATCATAGTGAAAGAAGCTTTGATGAGGGTGATTTGGTGATTTTACTACAACCATACAAAAAAATGTCCCTCAAACAAGATAAGAAGAATAATAAATTATCAGCCAAGCACTATGGCCCTTACAAGGTGATGCAAAAGATTTGTACTATGGCATACAAATTAGAATTGCCTACATTTTCAAAAGTACACCTATTTTTAAATGTTTCATGCTCAAAGAAGGTTATAGATGACAAGCTTCTAGTTCAAAAAATATTTCTAAAAATTGACGAAGAAGGAAAAATCATACTGAACCCTATAGCAATCACAAAAACAAGAACCCAACAATGAAAAAATAGATCAATTTCAGAGTATCTCATTAAGTGGAAGAACTTACCTTCTGAAGACTCCACATGGGAGGATGAGTATTATATTCAGAAGCATCCAGAACTATTCAAGAATTAAGGACAACCCTTTTTTGAAGGAGAGGGGCATGTTAGTTCCCTATAGTAGTAGTGTATCCCCAATATTGTATTGTGGTACCTCATATGATCCCACTATTGTTATTGTTGTTCCCTATAGAAGCCCACTATTGTTATTTTTTTTACCTTACATTATTATTGTTAGGTAGGCACTAATTATATTTTGACCACTTATACTCCTATATACCAAGGAGGTCTTGTCATTTTAAATATCCAAGAATTGTTTTTTATGTGATGTAGAGGAGTTTGCCACCTTGAAGAGGCATATTTTCAAGTCGTTGATCTATCTTATCTTATTTTTTGTGATTTGGTTACATAACACCATAGCTTTAGTAATTGTGGTTTAAGCACAAAGTTGTGCTAAATTAGGACCAACTCAATTTTCTAGTAGGAGTGGAATTTACTGAAGAAGGAACATAAGTATTGAAGAATTTTTTATTAAGACATCCATAGTTGATTGTGGCATACTTTAATCAAATATATTTTACTTGTGAAGGATGAAATACCTTGTTATATGGATATCAATTAAAATTTCATTACCCACATGTGCCACTAGAAAATCATAAACATTCTTTATTTACTAAGAAGTCTTCAATTTTCATCATAGAATCTGATAAACACATGAGGCCTTTATAAAAGTTTTATTCACCATGGTTTAATAAATTTGTTGGTTTTGGATGCTTTGTCTGGAGTAGATAAAACATAAGAAAATTTCTTGTATAGAGTTCGTCAAGTTCATATAGTAGAAAGAGTTGAAGAAGTATGTCATTATGAAGAATATGTGAAACAACATGTTGAAGAAGAAGAAAAATAAGAAGAAGAAGCTATTGAGAAACCTTAATATGTTCTTAAGCAATCTAAATAAATAATGTATCCCTTAACTTCTAATCTAAGTGATAATGATGGTGAAATCATTGGTGAAAACCATCCTAAAGAAATAATTTATCCATGTCTTATAATGGAGAAAATATCTACTAAAATTGAAGTAAACTCATGTTAAAAGGGAGAGTACCACAAAAGCTATAATTTTAGTTAGGGTTCCTAAGAGAAAGAGAACAAGATTTGTAGAAATGATAAGTTGTTGGGACATTACTAGTGTTCTTACACAAGAACAAGTGTGACTAAACTTTGTATATGCTACATGAGGACTAGTTACAAAGGTTTCAGATGCTCAAGCCATCAAAAAATCGATGTTTCTATACAAAAAACAACATTAGAAAATATCATTGTCGCTACACAGAAATAGAAATAGATACAATTGCTATATAGATTTTTGCGTAAAGAGATAGATGATCCATAAGATTGTGTTGTAAGAAAAATATGCTACAAACAAAATTACCCTTAAAAAGAGCAAACTAAGACAAAAACAATTATCCCACAAGAACTACTTATTATAGAAGTAGGAGAATCCTTCGAAGAACACATTGTTACACAAACATCAAAATCAAAAAAAGACCATATTGATAATCCTATACAAAACTCCTAGGAAGAAGAATTGTTAACTACAAATCCTCTTGAATATATTGCTACAAAGCCATTAAGGAAAGAAAAGAAAAAATGGTCCAAAATTGTATTAAGTAAAATTTATATACGAACCTTCTTCTTATAAACTTAAAATGAAAATTTCTAAATTAAGAAAGGAAATAAGTAGTTGAGATTTTATAAGGAAGAGTCGACGAGTCGATGGGTGTGATGGGTTTGGTTTAGGGTTTTTGTTGGGAGCAGACTTTAGGTTATGTTATTAACGACATCTGGTTTGCGGTGAAGGAGGACGCAGAAATGGATTACTCGTCGAATCCATATGAGTTAACTGACATAATTTCTTACGGAGATGGGGTTCAATCATTGATGGTGGGTGGGGATATGGTACCGAGACTTTCTTTTACAGGGGAAACTAATTGTGGCTTCTATGGTGTTGGGTTTTCAGTGATGTCAAAGAACTATTGGAAGTATGGGTTCTTAGAAGCTAGTGTGGTACTCTCTAATGGTCAGTTGGGGCATAAATGGAGGGTCTCAGGGGCTTCTGGGACTTCTGTTGTCAGTATTGGTTATTCCTTATATTTAGGACCTCCCTCAGACTTATATGATCCTTATAAGGACAATTAAGGCTTTGTCTTGTTACGGGGTCTTTCTATTGATTTAATGGCGAGGGCTTCTGGAAAAATATCATTTGCAGGGTTGGTGGTGGAACAACCCTCTATATTAGTTAGTGTATCTGGGGAGCTAGAAAATTTTCCGGATGGGGTTTTTGTCTCATATGATATCTGTGGAGGGAAGCATTCTGGGGAGTCTTCATTAGCTGGCCATACATGGGTTGTGGAGGTGAATGCTACTTGTCCTTCTGTTTGTGAGGCATCAAGAAATGGTATGATTCATAAGAGTGTGGAGGGTGGTCATGTTGCATTTTCTCTCCCTGGCTCAGGGGGTTTACAATCAATTATGAAATATAGGGTCAAGGTTGCCAAAGTGCAGGGACATAAGAAGCATAAATTCACTGCAAAATGGATTAAAGACTGTGGTGAAGGGTTAATTTTTGGGGAGGATCTGCCTATGTCCAAGTTAGTGGAATATTCAGAATTGGTTGTTGTAGGTCGAGCTCTTGGGAGACATTTGGGGGTTCCTCCTCTAAGGGAATGCATTAAGGAGACTTGGGGTTATAAGGTTTCATATGCCCCTAGGGTTCAAGGGCTAGAAAAAAGATGGTTTGATTTCTTCATGCAAACCAAAGATGATGCAAAATGGGTGATTGATACAAACTGGTAGATGGCAGGGCTGCCTGTGTGTCTCTCAAGGTGGTCTACACTATTTGATGCCAAGAGGGCTAAGGTTTTTGAGGAATTGGTCTGGGTATGCCTACTGTGTCTTCACAGTGGATTTTGGGATTTGGATCACCTGAAGGCTATTAGAAATTATATTGGGAAATTTGTTGAAGTGGATATGTCATTTGTGGAGACTATAGTAGCGACAGTGGCTCCGATATTGGAAAGGTTGAAAATTTCTTCATAATGGATTTTGGGATTTGGACCACCCAAAGGCTATTAGAAATTATATTGGGAAATTTGTTGAAGAAGATATGTTATTTGTGGAGACTGCAATAGCGACAGTGACTCGGATATTGGAAAGGTTGAAAATTCATGAAGGTTTGATGGCTGAAATTCCTATTCACATTCCTTTAAGATCCTTCAATCAAAAGATAGATTATGAAGTTATACCATTTCAGTGTTTTAGATGGCATACCTATGGTCTTTCAGTTGATAAACATATGCTACAGTTTCGTCCTAGGTTTGTGGGGGTGGATCCTAGGGTATGAAAAGTGGGTGTGTTTGGGGCTGCTCCAGGTGAGACAAATGGTGGTGTTAGTCGAGATATGGAAGATTTGGGGGCTTCGTTAGAAAAAAAATACTCTTATTACTGACGGGGAGGAGGTTCTGAAGGAGAAGGAGACTTCTTACAGGGAGGAAAGGATGCACATTCCGGAGGAGTTGGTCACTTCTGATGTTGTGAATGGTTCCCATGGTATGTCTCCATTTGTTTCTTTAGTTCATAGCTTATTGTTGTGTGATAAATTTGTTAATATTTCTCCATATTCTGTGTCAACTTCTTTTTCTCCCTCTCCAGTAATGGTGAATTGTATCATTCTGTGTATTGAGCAATGTATCCCAACTCCAAGGGTTACATCTATGTATTCACTCTTGAGAAATTCTAAAGAACGGTGTATTAGATACTCACTACAGAATCAGGTGATAATGGATACTGATGGTATATTTTCTTCTTCTGGTTTGGGATTGGCCTCCTCCATACCTTTTTTCTCCAAGGATATGGGTAGGAAATCTCTACTTTCACATGCACAGGCTCAGGAAAAATTGGATTTTAGCTTATGGGAGACAGTATTCTATTGAATGGATGCTTAGAGCAGTGAAACCCAAGATTGGGGTTTCCTAATGAAGATTTTATTTTTTAATTGTCATGGGTTGGTGAGCCTGTCAAAAAACTCGTCACTTATAAGACTGGTAATGGATACTAATATGGATATTATTTTCCTTCAAGAGACTTTGGGTATTAGTTTGTGGGTGAAGGCAACATTGGATTCATTACTCTGGCATTGGACATTTGAGGCTAATAATGTTTGTGTCCGATCTAGTGGCTTAGTGATGGGTTAGCTTAATAGGACCTTTCATTGTGAGACCATATGGGGTTTTTAATGGTTATGGGACTCTAATTTTTCTCGATGAAATAGGATACCTCTCTGTTAGTTGTTAATGTATATGATCCTTATATTAATCAGATCCCATTATGGGAGAACTTGTTTCGTAAATCATTTTTTGAAAATAGGAATTTTACTTTGGGGGATTCTGAGATGTGGGGTGAAAATGCTAATCTGGATGCACTTGCTCCTTTCTTCATCAATCTGATGGACTCTCATGGGCTGGTGGATATTGAACCTATAAAATTGAATCCTACTTGGAGGAATCATCGCTCGAGTGAGAATGTTATTGCTAAGCGATTGGATCACTTTTTGGTGGTTGAGGATGGTGCATCATCTTTGTTTTGTTTGAGGCAATGGGTGGTTTCTTGTGGGGAATCGGATCATAACCCAATTCTATTGGAATGCAAGGGCTAAGGGAGGAAACCTCCAAGCCTAATCAAATTAAACGTTGAATGGCCGAATGATGTGCACTTTGTTGATCTAGCTACAAAAAATTGGATTCCTTATTGTCACCATGGTGGTTATGCGGAGGTACAATTTGTGAATAATCTAAGTAAGATCAAGCAATTATCGATGGCTTGGGCTCATGATAAGAGATGTAAGGATGATCGGGTATTAAAATAAATAGAGGATAGTCTCTTTACTTTAATGGAGGGAAATGGTAGGGGTTTTCATTCGAAAGTGGATAAGTTGGAGGTAACAGGGCTTGAGCACAAAAGGAGGGTCCTATTGGCTGAGTAGGAGGCAGTATGGAGTTTAAAAAGTTGTGCCATTTAGATGCAGAATGGTGATGAGAATAACAAATTCTTCTAGGAAGTAGCCGAGGGCAGGAAAAGAAATAATACAATGATGAGGCTGGGACTAGCCATTCATCTTTTGAAGATCTTGCTCATTTGGGAGTGAAACATTCTAGTGATCTTTGCAAAGAGCAAGGGGGCATCCATTGGGGAAATTATACAGGTATCACAATTTTCCCTAGTTTTATGGAGGATAATGATAATGTGAAGTTGATGATCAAGGTAACTATGGAGGAGCTGAAGATTGTTCTTGCATCCTTCCAAAAGAATAAGAGCCCTGGTCCAAATGGGTGGTCAGTTGAATTTTTTCTGGGCTTTATAGAGTTTATTAGAGTGGATCTCCTTCGAGTGATTGAGGAATCTTCTTCAGAAGGATTTATTCACCCTCCTTTGAATTATACATTTATTACATTGATACCCCAGGCTAATAATTTGGGTACACTTGATGAGTATTGGCCTATTTCAATGTAATTCTTTATACAAGATTATATCCAAGGTTATTGCACAGTGTCTAAAGGTGGTTCTTTCTCAGAGGATATTAGGGGAATACTTTGGTTTTCTAGCTAGGAGATAGATTCATGAGGTTTTTGTGGTGGCACAGGAGGGTTTACTGAGTTTAAATACTAGGGGTTTAAAAGGTTCGGTGATTAAACTAGATTTGTCGAAGGCATATGATCGAGTAAATTGGCTTTATCTCAGACTTCTCTTGACAAATTTTGGTTTTTCTGTGAGCTTCATTCGTTCAGTAATGATTTGTGTGACCGAAATATCCTTTGTTGTACTAATAAATGGGGCAAATTCTCTTTTTTTCACTCCTGGGAGGGATCTTCATCAAGGGTGTCCACAGTCCCCTCTGTTGTTTTCTCTAATGGTGGAGAGTTTGCGCCATTTTCTGAAGCAAGCTAAAATATCTAACATCTACAAAGGGGTCCCTATTTCTTAGGTTTTGTACATCTCCCATATTTTGTTTGTTGATGACATTTTGATATTTTGTGATGTGTTAGAAATGTTGACAAATTGTGTAGGGGTTTAGAGTTGTTTATGAAAGCTATAGGCATGTTTATTAACCTGGGTAAATCCTCCATTACTTGTTTGAATAATGAGGCGGTGGAAATTGAATATTTGTCTTCTAAGTTTGATTGTTTTGTATTGCATATTGATGAGGACCTCAATTATCTGGGGTTCTATTTAAAGCCCAACGATTACTGGAAAGTTGGTTAGTAATATTTAGTTGCCAAGATTGAGATGTGTTTAAAAGTATGGTGCCATCAGTGGCTCTCTAGGGATGGAAGGTTAGTGATGGTCAAATCCGTCCTACAGGCTATACCGATTAACTGGCTGTCTCTCGCTTGGATCCTAATGGGGAATCTACAGAGACTTGTTGGTTATGTTTTTCATATATGTGGAGGGGACACAAGGAGAAGGGCCTGCCTTGGGTTCGATGGAATGTTATCTTGATGCAAAAAGCGCTGGGAGGTTGAGGAATGAAAAAATAAATAAAATAATAAAATAAAATAAAATAAATTAATTAATTAAAAAAAATAATAAATAATAAATAAATAATAATAATTAATAAATAAAATAAAATAAATTCATTTTTCTAAGGCATTGGCGGCTAAGGTTGGGTGGTGATTCATCTCCACAGATAGTCTCTGGACTTTTGTGGTGTATGAGAAATATATTAAACCATATTAAATAACTAAATGGTTGAGGTTGCCATCATGGACTGTTGGGAATTCCTCTGTGATGTGGAAGGCATTGTTGAGATGAGATTATTAGGAGTGGTTTGGCATGGAAGGTAGGAGATGGGAAGTCGATTTAGGTGGGTTTGGACCCATGGCCGGGTAGTGGAGACGATCATAAACTTCCTGAGGAATTATGCATGCTTCTTGTGGAGGCTAGATATAGAACTCTACATCAGATTCGAGATCTTGTGACAGCTACTATATGGAAATAGGGGTGGATTTCTAAGGAGCACCTCAATTTTGTTGGGTGTAAATATTGCATGCTAGAATAGATTTACAATTGTGCTATCTGCTGCACACATTCGGATCATGGATCATGCAGATATGTTGTTTTAGGACAATGTTTTTTGGGGCATTATACACCGAAGGTGGGTTATATTAAGCTATGTGTGGATGTTCTGGTGCAGAATGTGAAATTGTGGTGGCACAGATTATGGAAATTACAGTGTCTGGCTAAAACAAAGTTATTTGGATAGTTGTCAATGGAGGTTAGGGTACCTACATGGGATTTTTTGAAGAAAAGACAATTTAATGGTCTAGTTAGTGTTGCTTGTGCAAATTGTCATTAGAGAATATTCCTCATTTATTTGTTAAGTGTCCATTTGCCTGTGATGTTTGGTTAGAGGTTTCGCAGCTACTAGGTATGAAATTTGTTTGGGCGGGTAACTCCTTTGATGAGGCATATCATACATTTTATTCTAAAGGTCCTTATATGTAATTTCGGGCTCCTGCTATGATTATTACCTAGGGTATCTGGCTGACAATGAATGCTTCGGTTTTCACTGACAAACTCTTGACTTCTTCGGTGGTGGTTATTCAAGCTATTGGGGTATTCTCATATTTTACATCCATTCCTTCTGTGGGGTGGATCTATGATGTTCAAGCGTGTAGAAAATCTATTGTAGGTTAACCTGATAATGCAATGTAAATCAAAGAAAAATACTATAACTTACTTCTACTATCAATTTGCTGAAGCTTAAAGATCGAGCTGAACAATATAACCAGAAGAAGAAGAATCAATGCACAATACACATGAAAATACTTTGGGTAAAGCCTCAACTAAAACCCCCATTATCTATATTATCATACAAGGTGGAAATACATAGGAATTATACAAAGCCTTAGCTCTCACAGCTAGCCAACTCTCAGTACAATTCTCATATATGCTCACAGGGAATCTTGGCTACTCTTCAGCCTTCCTCTCTACCCTCCAAGCTCCTATTTCCTTGCATTGTTCCTCTAGGATGATTCTCCTTCAACCAAGTGGAAAACTCATCTACTAAGTGGATGATCACCTGATCTCACACACTGTCACAACTACGCAATCCTGAAGGAATGATACCTTGACTGCATGCATGAGCTTTCTTTATAAGATAACACATGCAACTGATAGTACACTGTCCTTGACATTTAACTTAACTAGGTCTTTCTCAGAATAGACATGCATGAGTTTCTGACGAGGGAATATTCAATTAAAAGGAGTACACTAGTTGAGTGCATGCATGCATCAACTAAATGTTAACTCTTTATTAATTCCTTAAATAGTTAGGAGCTAATTTAACTAGACTTGACTCAGTAAAGCGAGTTAACTAATTACAACTCAAATATAACTCAATATTATCTCCTTAATTTAAGGGATAACTCTTGCATGATTTCAGAAAGGCTTCAAACTTGAATTTCTCCAACTAATTAAGTCAAAATAACTTGATTAATTATTTCCAAGTAGCTGTTATGACTAAATTTGATTTTAATTCACAATTTAATTCAAGGACAAATTAAATTGGAATATTCTTGTTGCCACATTTCAACAAGGCAGAATTCATTCACTATAATATCCCATGGGGTATTTTTATGTCACATCTAGGGGGAACCCTGTTATTGGGGGGGCAAGGACAATCCTATATATTGTTGCAAATCAGTACTTTTATTTTTCTAAGGGTTTAAGGGAGGGGAGCAACAATTTTGTTGAATTGATGGGCATATACATTCTTCTTCAATAGGAAATTATGAAAGTTTGTCAGGCTATTCAAGTATTTGGGGACTCTCAGATAGTAGTGCACTGGGTGAATAGAATTAATCACTGCCATATACTTCGATATTTCCCAATCATTGAAGATATATTTCTCTTCATACAATAGTTTGATAGTTTTACTATTACACGACTACAAGGAGAGGAATTGTTTGGCTGATGAGGCTGCCAAGAAGGGTTTGGTGCTTCAGATGGGGATGACACAGATTGAATAGTTCCTTCCAGATGGGCGGGGGGGTTCTTATCATTGACCCTTTCATGGGATGCGATCAATATAAATCTGTTGATATGATTTAGGGATGCAGTTTAAACATGATTTTGGTAGTAATTTTCTTATTCTTTTATCTATATATATTTAATATTCAATATATATGGAAAATATATAGTACATATGATTTTTAAAATGTATGCAATGCATATATCTACAAATGTAATTTCTACTTTTCTTTGGAAACAATGAAATTATGACTTTTTCCAAGGAAAAAAAAAGGTTGAGATTCTATACTAGAATATAGGACAATGAGCATGCAACCTAAAGGTGATAGGTGATAACCCCATATGGGGCAAATTTTATTTTCATGTTAGCCTTAAATAACATTAAATTAAATTGAGATGGAGGATGAAAAAATGAGAGGGTTTACGATCTGCAGTATGAGATACTGTTGTAAACAACGAAATCGTCCCGTCCCAACAATATTCCTCAGAACAAGAAGTCTCGGGGGATATTATATGTTTCAGTTTTTAACTGAAGGTTTATTTTTACATTAATCTCCTCCTCGCTGGCTCACTGACGCGATCTCAATGCGATACCTCCTTGCTTACCCGCTACTTTCTACCCTCTCACCGGTTCAGAACCCTCGATGGCATTGTTCCTCCACTGTTCTTGTTTCTCTATCAATTACCACCCTTGATGTCGAATTCACAACTCATCCTGTTTTCCTGCTCCATTGAAAGCTAGCGTGATGGACATAGACATGGTGGACTACTTTGAAGACCCGCTGGAGGAGGGATCCATTTGGATGTCCATGCATTTAGCATCAGAGGGAATGATACCCTACAACTACGTTCTAACTGGCACTACTATTGAGCTACCTCAATTTTCTAGTCCTTCCAACCCTGCAGTTATCTTATTAGATGACCTGCCAACCTGGTCGGCTCTCTTCTCTCCTCCCCCATTGCCAACTACCTTGGGGTTTATCTCAAGTTGCCTTAACCCTAGCCCCGATGACTCTAGCCCTATTCTTGAAACCCTACCATCCTCGGATACCCACACTACACTTGTCATTTCCAATATTGCTATGGAACAAGCTCCCCTGAACCCCCTTACCTCCTCTAACCCCCCATCAAGCTGTTTCACGACCATCTCACCACTCTCGGATGCCATCCCTGCAAACCCTAACCCTTCGGTGGCAGTTACAAAGGATATCGAAAGAGGTTTGGAACATCACCCATCTGTAGGTGAGCCTCATCCCCTAAAGAAGTATAAGTTCTTTAAGACCAGGGCGTAGGATGTAATATTGAGGCTCAATGAGGATATACAGTGGGGTGACACCATGGATTATGCAGATAGAGTTCTTGTCGACATAATTAGGGGCAGAAATTACACTGCAGCACGCTTGAAGACTTGGGCATCGAAGGTTTGGGGACACCACTTGGTCAACATCCCCTTTGTTTAAACATCCATGCACAGATGGTTCACCTTGAGATTTTCTAGACAAGACCACACGAACTGGGTACTGTCTTCCTTTTGGCATTTCAAGCATGCCCCTATTTTACTGAAGTCATGGATGCCCTTATTTGACCCAAAGACAAAAGAGATTGGGGTCGGACCTATTTGGATTAGGCTACTTGGCTTGCCGTTGCAATTTTGGTTAGAAGATATATTCAGAAGGATTGGGAACTCACTTGGCACTTACATGGAATATG
This sequence comes from Pinus taeda, assembly GCA_000404065.3. Classification (NCBI taxonomy): domain Eukaryota; kingdom Viridiplantae; phylum Streptophyta; class Pinopsida; order Pinales; family Pinaceae; genus Pinus; species Pinus taeda. The sequence continues at coordinate 225,052 of APFE030930619.1, forward strand.
ATAAATCATTCCAGACCATGGGGATGATAGCTTATGCAAGGATTTTGGTGCACTTAGACACTAGAGGATGACTGTAGGAGCACATTACTATTATAGAAATATTTGGGCACTGCAACCCCAATCATATATGTCCATAAACCAAGGGCTTCTAAGCCCCTAAAATTTTTGTTTCATACCCTAAAGGGACAAGGTCAGCTGATTACATCATCTCCCAGAATTTCTCCATGAAAAACTTCTCAGAACTAGTCAAAACTGGATCATCTCACTTGCTCCATGGTCAAGGTGTGATGCATCTCACCTAATACATATGGGAGGTGTGATGCATACTAAAAATTCCTTCTACAAGGTGTGTTGAATGAGAATAGACAAGTGACAGAGACATTTTGCTAAGTGGATGATCAAGAAATCTTTTAGAAACTTCTCATATGACACGTGCCTCTGAGAATTCGCCCAGGGATGAGTAAGATATCAATGAAATCTCCAGGTGGAACCAAGAACTATCAGTGGAATGACACTAATCAAAAACCCAGAGCTAACTCACACCTCTACAAATATCTATATATGGATCCCTCATCCCAGAGTTCCAGAGGTTAGAGGCTAGAATCTTGTATCTCGTAAGGAAGTGTTGTTGGTTTCTTGGTGGAATATCATAGTGTTGGGTGATCTAAGCTTTTCATGAGGTGAAGAAGGGCTTTCATGCTGGGAGGATGACGCTGGGTTAGATCAATGGGTTGTAATCCTCTCTTCTAATCTTTATATCAATAAAGCTATTCAAGTATTCCTCCACATTCTTGTATGTTTGCTAATGTATGCATATGTGTGGTCAATATATATTCGGTCCTATATTGTTTATGATTGTAGATCTTTGCACTTTGAAGGTATTATGTTGCTTTGACTTTAAAAGTACTCTTTGAAACAGAGTGGTCAAGGGAGGAGCGGCAAAGATCTATCAAAGAGGAGAAGGAACAAGAAGAGAACCAAGCGAAAGATTGATGTTGGTATTCTTTGCTCCTCTCCTATCTACTTCTCGTAAAGGAAAATGAAAGTAACTTTAATCTGTTTGTTTCTAAGATAGCTACCTGTCTTAGTGGGACTAGCAGCTCTACAAAGACACTAGATTTCCTGATAAAAAAATGGCAACTCCGCTGGGGAGCGAATAGCTTGTTTGCTTGTCTATATTTGTTTGCTCTATAAACTTACAGACGGATCCTGAAGTTAAGGCAGCTAACCTTCGAACTGCATTTGCTATGCAAGTGCAAAGTAGATCAATGCTGCTTTAGTCTATCTCCAGGTTTTATTTATAAACTGAACGATTAATTTACAAACATCCTAATTGCCCTGGTGGTGGCTCAAGTAGCCTCATTAGATCAGCCCCTATGATTTGCATTTACTAACTATCATTTGCTCGTCTTAAATCCTTGAACTGAGCAACAAACTATGACCAAGAACCAAATTGAAGTCTTGTCCCTGGACCATCGCACCTTCTCCTCTTGGGAATCTGGATGCATCACACCTCCTGTGTGCAGTAGGTGAGATGCATCACTCTTTCCCTGTGTTCCAAGTGTGATGATCAGATAAGACCTCTTCTACTTCCAGATTTTGGTTTTTTGGTCACTCTCTTCAGCTTTATTCAGGAGTTTTGTTGTCTGTGATCAGTATACCACTGTAGAAACTCCCTTCCTTTGCATGATTCATCCTCCATAGTACAAAGAACTGTAAATGTTTTTATGTATTGTTCGCCATTTACGGTTCTCTTTTACAAATAAGTAGTGTAATCAAACTGTCATCTTTTGATTTGGAAGTGTTGCAAGTGTCGTTTTCAGTCAAAGAAAAGAATGCTATTGTTCTTGATGGTTGATTATATTGTTACTCCTGTATTTGATTTGAATTAGTGGTTTTACAAGTGTTGAAAGCAGTTTTCAATTCAAAATCGCGAAGTGTCGTCATTATCTTCCTTTTGTTTTTGAAAAGAAAATCGTTAGTATTGTCGCTTGAAACGATTTAGATTTGTACTTAGCATTCTTTTTTTCATTCACACATTAAGAAAGCGAAAACAAATACATGCATGTGCATTTTCATTTAGACTGCTTGTTGATTTTGATTTAGGACAATGCATCTAGTGTGTGCTCTCTACTCTATCATGAAAGAATCCTGTTTCTCTTTCCTTAGTAGCTAGGATTTTCATTGCAAAAATAAGATTAAATGATTGTTTATCATCTTAGGTTGCATTTTAGGAATTATATATCTACATCACGCAATGAACCTGAAAGGAAAACTTCTTAAGAAAGATCAACTGTAAAATAAATTCAATGAACATAAAAAATGCTTTGGAACCTAACACACAACATTTATAAGTCTAGGCTAGAGACGTATTCTGGCATCGTAAAACCTGGTAACTATCGCTTTCATTGTTGGTTGGGTGATTCCTCCTCTTTCAGACGACAAGTGCCAGTATGGACTTGTGCTCCCATGTACCATCAAGTATATATTGGGAGGCCACAATAGGCTATATCCTTTATCCTTAGGAAGCTGTGTTTGCCGCCCTATCGATCGCAATGCACTGAACACAACATTCAGGAAGATTGACTACCGTACCGTAAAAATTATTCTGCAGTTTTGCGATTGGTTTGGTAATCCCTCTGTCTAGATTTCCAGAGTAGTCTCTTTCTTTCTTTTTCAGACTCCTTAAAGGAAAAGGTCCATCTGAGCACTTGTCACTTCAGGCTCATTAAAAATCGAAGGTGACTAGAGTCATCTTTTGCTTTTTCTCGACTCTTAAAAATTGAAAAAGAAAGCTGTGTCAAAGCATCTAAAATTCATTTAATTTAGAATCATTTTCCCCTGTATTTTGAGTTGATCGAGTAATCTGCAATCGTGGAAGAAAGTCAATCGAAACCCCGTCGTTCACGGAGACTTACGAGTCAACCATCTTTGACTCCAGAAACGAAACTATTCCGGACAAAGTGAACTCGTTTAACCGGATCAAAGTCCCCTGGTTTGGTTGGAACAAGTGTTCGAACATCCTCAGAAACTCTGGTTACTCCAACTATTTCTGGTATCCCTGCCTCTACAGAAGAAATTCTGCAGCCACAAGAGGACATTAGAACTGATCCTAGTGTGATGGTAAACACTTCTAGTCCTAAACTGGCTCCATCTACAGCTGATTCAAAAGGTGTTATTCCCAAAACATCTGTTGCTACAGAATCTATACCTTCTTCAGCACCAGAAATATTTTACGGACCTGATGGTCTACCTCTTCCGCCTATATTGATTGTTATAGAAGAGATTGTGGAGGATCCTACATCAAGTACTCTATTGCATTTTGGAGCCGGGATCACCCTATATCCTTCATCATCAAAGGTTAGTCTCCCTTCATCGCAAGTTCTTGTAGAATCGCTAGGAAATCTTTTGGATAGGCTAGATATGTTTGAACAACCATCGACATCTAGGACTGTGTCATTTGACGCAGTAGCAGCAAAACCTCCCGCTGCTACTCCAATAATGTTTGTTGGTATACCATCTGTCCAAACTAGCTCTCAACTGCTAGTAATCCATCCAGGGACTATTTCGACAGTATGGTCTGTTCCCTTTTGTTAGTCTGGAATAATATCCGGAATCTCTTATGTTGAGTCTCAACAAATTGATCCTTCGCAATAGTATCAATTTAGGTAGTCTGATCCCCAAAGGCCAATCATTCCTTTGAGCACTAGATTGCTGCCATATGGGGGGCAATATGCCCTTTCATTGTTTCCTTCGAGAGAACAACCATATGGAAGTTTGCAAGAGGATTCGAGTCATGCTAGAATTACATCCAGCGGTTGGGTGCCAATACTGCCTCAACAACCAAGAGTTGTATACTCAATGCAACAAAGCCTACCTGTGTCGAATATCCCCACTACACCAGCCATTGTGATAGTGTCGCAAGTACAAGCATTCCTTGTTGTATGTCAACCTCAAGTCTCTCAGGTCGTAATACAATAGCCTCCTATCTCCACGACACAACCACAATCACCGATTAATGGCTCCCTAACCGGAGCGACCCAGGTTAAAATGGGTACTATTACCCCTCATCTTGGTCAAATAGCTAGTATTGGACAACAGCAAATGGTTTCACAACCATGGCTGGTGCAATATCAACAAACACAATTCCAACAAGCTTACCAAGGATCTGAGCAACAAATCTTTGCAAGTAATGGGCAGTCGTATATTCAAAACGGTCAACATCAATCATTTCATAATGGTTATGCTCATAGACCTTACCAAAGTTATCAGCATCAAATGCATTATGTTGGTATGCAAAGACCCACTACTTAGGTGATACCATCCTATCCTGGGTTTGCTTCGTCGAACCCGAATCAATAGTTGACCTTCGTGGCGACTTTAGAGTTACCGAATCTAAATCGGCTAACAAACAATCCAATTTCTTATGCCCCTTTGTGGTCAATGATTCCTCATAAACTTCCGTCAGATATTCCTAAATTTAATGGAAATCCAGGTGAAACCCGTCGAATCATGTGATGACCTTTCATTTGTGGTGTTCATCCAACACTCTAAATGATGATTCGATTAGGCTTCGCCTTTTTCAGCGAACGTTAACTGGTCCGGCAGCAAAATGGTACATTGAATTTCTTAGAGCTTCATTTGATAACTTCAGCACCCTTGCCACAACCTTTTTAACCCATTTTCAGTTACCCATAAGGTACAAAACAGGAACAAAGCTTCTTACCAATTTCAAACAAACGACATCCACTCACATATCTAATCATATTCATGAGTGGCGGCATCATCCTAGAAAGGTAAAAACATATGTTACTAATAAGCTATTAGCTTAATGGTTTATTAAGTCATTGTTACCTTCTATCACAGAAGATGTGGCAAAGGGAGGAGTCGTCACTAAAGAGCAAGTCATTGCTCGTGCACAATATCTAGACTTGATCTATACTCAGTCTGGCATGCTCTATGACAAAATCCCTAATGCTCCTAGACAAAAAAATTTCGTTCCTCCTCCTCCTAAATCAAACAAAGACTCTCATGCCGGCGATGGCGTGATAGGTACGACTAGCACGAAAATCGTAAAGGCTACATCAAAGAAATATCGCACAATTTCTAGTCAAAATGCAAATGAATAACTTCTCACCTCGGAAGTAAATGCCGTGTCGACTGACAAAGGCAAAGAACCGAAGCAACCAGGAGGCAAGAAGAAAAAGAAAGGGAAGAAGAAAAAACAGGAGGAGCAATCTACTGAAAAATCTTCTACAAACCTTTCTGGAGATAGGAAACCGAGTCATCCATGCTTTATATGTGATGAGGATCATTAGACGACAGATTGTCCACATAAAGCTAAGCTTAGAAAATTCTTGAAGAGTTCAAAAACCTCGGCCATATTGACTGATCCATTTCCAAATCCAGGAACAAATATGGTTACTATTGACAATGTTTCCCCGTCCCAAGTGCTAATGTTGTTTGTTTCGAAGCAACGAAATGATGCTTTGATATTGACAAGGAATAAAGATTTCGGGAATCCACAACTGTAAAAAAAAAAGGCTAATGATCAACCTAGTAGTTCGACAACAACTTCGACTAAAGTTGTTCCACCCATCATTCTTGAGCTAGCGATAAAGCCACAAAAGGGAGTAGTACACAAATCGACATTTAATCCTCGTGCCAGAGCAGCACAACATTATAATATAATGGAGGATCTGGCCCAATCACCGTCCTCTATGTCGACACTTGAGGTACTCCAAAATTGCCCCTCCCAAAAGCAGGCTTTATTATCAGCAATAGGTGGGATTGACCCAGCGGATTCCAATCTTGTGGCCTTTAATCATAAAGGATATGACCCATAGTTACCAGCTCAACTAGCTTTCCTTATTCAAGTGAAAGCCCTCAACAAAACTGTTCATCGAACAATTATTGACGAGGGGGCATCTACATGTATTATGTCAATGAGTTGCTGGAAAAATTTAGGCTCACCACCCTTGTCGTGATCGTCAACGACGTTAAAAGTATTTGATGGACGAACATACCCTCCATACGTGATTTTAAGTAACTTGCAAGTCGAACTAGGGGGCAAAACAATAGAAATTGATGTTGAAGTTATCGATGGAAAACTAGATTACAAGATCCTACTGGGAAGGCCCTGGATTTATGCTATGGCTATTGTTGTGTCGACATACTTCAAAAAGATTACATTTCCTTTTCAAGGAGGGATTACAATCGTCGACCAACAAACCTTTCTCCCCAACAGTTCACAAGTTACGGGAAGCATTCTGATGATCCACGGAAGCTCTCAATCGCTTCAAAATATCGGAGTAGCCCTCCTAAAAGACCCTACATTGATGGGTACTTTTGCCCTACCGACTCCAAAACAATATGGCGAAAGTGGCCACGGTGGGAACCTGCAATATGATATCTTCTAGATTCAGAAGATTCTTGAACATTTTGATAGCATGGATCATCACCATTTTAGAAATATTGTAGCAATCAATTTTCTTGGCTTGGGGGGAAAACCCAAATGAACACTCATTGAGTGTTTGAATAAATAGGTCTAAGGAATATGGTACCTCTTCAGATCCTTGGTCGCATGTACATTCTACAGACAAAGGAATCATTCAGTCAATGATGATAGGAGAGGCACCATGGGAAGATCACCACCATCGTTCCCATCTTCCAGATTTCCACGAAGATTATTCCAGCGACCTTAATCATCCTTCAGCTTTTGATTTTCTATCAAATGCTATAAATACGGTGGATTCCAAGGACGGTTCTTATCTTGTTTCGACCTCATTAAAAAATGAAACAAGGAGTCATGAGGATAGTTCTTTTACTATGTCAACCTCATTAAAAAATGAAACAACTCCCTTTCCAAATTGAGTCTTTCAAATATCTCGAAGGTAAACCTTCATTCCAACCACCTCGTTGAATGTAATGAAGCTTGGGGGCATGCACCTCGATTTGTGTTATTATGTTGGGGGCATGCGAACTTATAACAAGCATAGTTTTTCATTTCAATCTTGTGCAAACATGAAACCTTAGATGAGCAGTGTTACTGCGGGGTTTAAGCTCATTAAAAAATAAACCCGCCACGAGCAATGTTTTTGCAAAGTTTAAGCTCGTTAAAAAATAAACCTAGTCACGAGCAGTTTTACGCAAAGTTCAAGCTCGTTAAAAATTAAACCTAAGCAATGAGCATATGTTCTGCGAGAGTTTAAGCTCATTAAAAAATGAACCAATATCCGGTAAATAACCATTGTGAATGCATTATCATTAGCTTTTTAGCCTTGGTCATGTTCTTACCATCACCCCAACTCTGTTTTAGCTAATCATATGCCTCCATTTGATTGTTTACCCTTTTGAGGAACAACTGCGACGAGTGATTTTGTTAGCCATCCTTGTGACACTGTCGTGATTGGAAAATTCCAAACCTTACCTGGAATCAGCTGCTACCCGAAAATATCACTCGTTCCTCAAAAATGAGTCTCCTTTAAGCTCTTTTCATCTGACTCGTAAAATATGAAAAGATTGTCGAGCAATTGGCCTCTCCAGCTCGTTAAAGCTATCGGAAGTGCTATCCCTCCTCTAGATTTTAATCTTTTTGGACCTGAGGGATTATTACACAAAAATATCGAGTGCTTGTTTTGTTTGGCTCATTAAAACTATCGAAAATTCATCACTTTCATATTATTTTATACCTTCTCGGACTTAAGGGATTATATGATGAAAAAGGATTATTGGAGTTTCCTTTCTATCCCTTTTCGGACTCTCTAAAATTGAAAAAGGACCAAGTTGTCTTTGTCATTAAACTCGTTAAAACCAATAGAGACAAACTTGTCTATAGAGACAAGAACAAATTTCACTGTCGCTAGGCTCGTTAAAACATAGCAACGGCTTTGCCCAAAGGGAAAATTATAGAACAAGCATATGTTATCCTCCTCAAGCATGATAAAAATAAAGAGGTACTGGTCAGTAATGACTGGGGAAAAATTGGGAAGGAAACTTGAAGAAAATTTATTGGTAGCAAGTCGCTCTTGAACATGACACTTTCACTCCATCACCATGATTGAGTCAGGTTGAGTTATTCCATTGACTGATCATATTACCATTGGTCCATCGTACCATCCATCTTTGGGGTTAATGCTACCAATCCATTTCAGTGTCGCCAATATGTTCAAGAGAAGTTCATCAGAGAATTCACCAACCCAGCTTGTGTGTCACCTACTACAATACCATCACGCTTCATTCTTTCATGACCGCCACCTTGAACCTTGTATCAACAGATCGTTTTCACCTCCACAAAATCATTTTCTCCGTTCTGTGTGGTAGATGTGGGATTCATTAAGGCCCTCCTATGATGGGTCACTTCTTGTCGACAACAGCTCATTATCCAAGAAGTCAACCTAGGAACAACCCTCTCAGTACTTTGAAGCTTGCATGCCTGAATGACAATTTTCTCACTTTCAGTGATAGGTTTACATCAATGGCCTTCGACCGAAAGATTTTTCGTGGTGTTCAATGCCAAGTCCCATTTTCACACCACGTGAATTATACTGTAATACCTTGAGGGTCATCATCATTATTGGTGATTCCTCTCGCGCCTATTAATAGCTTACATCATTGGCTGGTAATCAGGCGATGTCCTTCCATGTTCGACTCTAGAACATCTTTTCACATGGATCGACTTGTACTTCGGGTGAAGATTGAACGAGTTTGAAGACCCTTGATATAGTTTCATCCATCCGGGCTGCAATATATTCAGGAAAGTAAAGACATCAAATGTACATCATTGCTGCACAGACGATCATCAAAATCAAAGGATGATGGCTCTATCAGAATCATCAGTCTGCTACACAGACGGTTGTCTGTCCTGTGTACTTGAAAATGAATTTATAAATCTGAACATGGGAATGCCTGCCTCAGCTATATCATGAAAATATTATGAAGATAATGTATTGTATTGTATCTTATTATAGATCGCCTTCCAGTTCGAAAAACCTCGGATGCTCATGATAAAGAATTTCACCCGACATCAAAAGATTTACGACCTCATGCTTTAGGGGGAAACTATTATAGAAATATTTGGGCACTGCAACCCCAATAATATATGTCCATAAACCAAGGGCTTATAATTCCCTAAAAGTGTTGTTTCATACCCAAAAGGGACAAGGTCAGCTGAATACATCATCTCCCAGAAGTTCTCCATGAAAAACTATTCAGAACTAGTCAAAACTGGATCATCTCACTTGCTCCATGGTCAGGGTGCGATGCATCTCACCTACTAAACACGGGAGGTGTGATGCATACTAAAAATTCCTTCTACAGGGTGCAATGAGTGAGAATAGACAAGTGGCAGAGATAGTTTGCTAAGTGGATGATCAAGGAATCTTCTAGAAACTTCTCATTTGACACTTGCCTCTCAGAATTCGCTCAGGGATGAGTAAGAGATCAATTAAATCTCCAAGTGGAGCCAAGAACCATCAGTGGAATGACACTAATAAAAAACCCAGATCTGACTCACACCTCTGCAAATATATATATATGGATCCCTCATCCCAGAGATCTAGAGGTTAGACGCTGGAATCTTGTATCTTGTAAGGAAGTGTTGTTGGTTTCTTGGTGGAATATCATAGTGCTGGGTGATCTAAGCTTTTCATGAGGTGAAGAAGGGCTTTCATGCTGGGAGGATGACGTTGGGTTAGATCAATGGGTTGTAATCCTCTCTTCTAATCTTTATATCAATAAAGCTATCCAAGTTTTCCTCCACATTCTTGTATGTTTGCTAATATATGCATATGTGTGGTCAATATATATCTGGTCCTATATTGTTTATGATTGTAAATCTTTGCACTTTGAAGGTAGTATGTTGCTTTAACTTTACAGGTACTCTTTGAAATGGAGTGGTCAAGGGAGGAGTGGCAAAGATCTATCAAAGAGGAGAAGGAACAAGTAGAGAACCAAGTGAAAGATTGAGATTGGTATTCTTTGCTCCTCTCCTATCTACTTCTCGTAAAGGAAAACAAAAGTAACTTTAATCTATTTGTTTCTAAGATAGCTACCCGTCTTAGTGGGATTAGCAGCTCTGCATAGACACTAGATTTCCCGATAACAATTACCATTCAATGGATATCCTTCTCGCAAAAGTAGTTATTGGATTATGAAGGAGTCCTTTACTGGTGCTAGAGATGTCATAAGGTCGGACACCTATTCAAAAATTTTCCGTTGAACCATAAGGACAAGAAAGAGGCACAAAATAAGGAATTTGAAACTCCAAAACCTCACCCACAATAGCCGACTAAGGAAGAAGTTACAGAGGAATAGTAGACAACAAATGAAGTGGTGAAGGTGGACATGGCCAAAGGATCAAAGAAGAAGCGTGGGAGGACACCTTACCAGCCACCCTCCCCTCCTCTGACGAGATCTCGGGTGGCTCAGGGAGATGTCTTCTCCATGAGTATGTATACTTCCTCTCTCCCTCTCACCTCATCATTTGCAGTAACAAATAGTTCAATAAATACATATTCCACATCAATCTCATCTGCGCTTAATCCGCATACATCTTACTGTAGTCCCCCCTCTGTGGTCCATTTATATTCTCATGGAACCAAGTTGTCTCATCCCATCAATGTGGCCTGCACCATACAAGCCCCCCCTCCGACATTCTCATTTACCCAACCATCCATCAATTCGGCACCATTCCACACCCCACCCCCCCTCTCGGTAGCCTCCACCTCTTGATATCCTCTACGTTCAAAAGGAAAAATTCAAGAGCTAGATGTCGTTGGATTTGATCTGGAGATCACCCATACACCCCTTAAAACTCTCAGGGGTCAACCATCATCCCTCTCCAAATCCAAGCACCTTGCTAGTGAAGAGGTAGCGCTAGGTAAGCAAAATACACTTAACAAGGTTCTTAGAGCAACGACGAATACCCTACACCCACCCCCCCCCCCCCCCCCCCCCCCCCTCCACCATGAAGATACTATATTTCAATTGTCAAGGGCTAGCTAGCCCTGGTAAAAAGCTAGCTTTGAGAAGACTCTTTTCTTTTGTTTCAGCTGACATCATATTTCTACAAGAAACCCTAGGCATGTCCAGCACTATTATCCCTCTTTTGGAATCATGGTTGCCTGGTTGGTCATTCCATGCACTGGATGTATCTGGCCAATTTGGAGGGATTGTCCTAGGAGTTAAGAATCACACCATTGAACTAAAAAGGGTTTGGGGGGGAACGGTCATTTAGTGGCTAACATATACTCTTCCACCTTAGACGCAGATTTCAGAATTATCAATGTATATGGCCCTTGTCATGATAGGGCTGATTACTGGAGGAAATTGCTTAGCTCCTCAATTAACCAGAAAGACAATATCATCCTGGGAGGGGACCTAAATTTCTCTATTGGTTACGTGGAATCGTGGGGTCAACAGGCTCAGATTGATGGGTTGTCTAATTATTTTACGAACCTCTTGGAGGATCACAAATGGATAGACATCCCCTCTACAAAGATTCAATTCACCTAGAGGAACAATAGAATTGGGGAACACAGTCTAGCCAGGAGACTAGATAGATTTATCATTAAGGAGGCCTTATACAACAAGATCCCACAGATTCATCAATGGGTAGGATCAGGAGGTATATCTGATCACAGACCTATTTTTCTTGAACTGGAAGGTGACAAGCACAGAATTAAGACTACCTTCAAGTTTAACTCTTCTTGGTTATGAGATCCCACATATATTAAACTAGTATCTGATTACTGGATTAATCACCCAGTTGGGGAAGGAGGGGACATTATAGATGGGTTTATGTGCAACCTAAAGGAGTTTAAATATTTATCCAAAGAATGGGCTCACAAGAAGAGGTTGTAGGATGACCTCATACTTCATAAATCTGAATAAGAAATCACCACAAATGAAAAAAACACTGAAGGTACATTTTACTCCCAAGCCCACAAAGATGTGATCACCTCCCTCATCCAGCAAAGGACTCAAATATTGAAGGACAGGGAAGAAAGCTGGAGACTTAGAAGCAGGGCGATTTGGTTAAAGGAGGGTGATGATAACACCAGATTCTATCATAGATTTTCTAATGGATGGAAGGCCATCAATACTATATGAGAACTATAGAATAAGCAGGGGCAAATAGTACAATCATCCTGCGATATGGCTAACCTGACCACTTCAAATTTTAAAAACATTTACAAGGCTCCTCATATTGTTAAATTGGTGGAATTTATGTGCACTATGAGTTTTTCCCAAGGATTGTGGAATAGGACGAAGCTATGCAACTTACAAGGGAGGTTACCATGGAATAACTTGAGGCCACAATAAAATGGTTCAAGAAAGATAAAAGCCCAAGACCAGATGGTTGGTCCACTGAGTTCTATATTGCATTTTTTGACATTCTAGGCACAGAATTACTAAAAGTCATAGAGGAATGTTGAAGGAATGGCAAGATGTCTACCACCATCAACTTTACATTTATTTCCCTTATACCCAAATCGGATAACCCATCCACTTTCAATGACTTCCGACCTATATATTTATGTAACTGCATCTATAAGATTATCGCCAAGATCATTGCTAACTGCCTCAAACCCATCCTATCAACCCTCATATTCCCTGAGCAATTTTCCTTCCTCCAAAACCGACAAATTCATGAAGCGGTTGGAACAACTCAGGAATTGCTTCACTCTGTCCATCTAAGGAAATTGAAAGGCATGATTTTAAAAGTTGATTTATTAAAAGCTTTTGACAGAGCCAACAAGCTCTATATCAGGATGTTATTAACTCACTTGGGCTTCCCCTATGCTTATATTAAATGGATCATGTGCTGCATCACTAATGTATCTTTCAATGTACTAATCAACGGAGCAACTACCCCCTTTTTTCATGCTGAGCGTGGGCTCAAACAAGGATGTCCACCCTCCCCTCTACTATTTCTCCTCATCATGGATGAATTGATCAAGATCATTGATGTTGAACATAGAAGGGGCAGGATAGAAGGCATTAAAATCACGGAATCATGCATCCTTACACACCTATTATTTGTGGATGATGTGCACATCTTCTTGAATGGAAGCATTGGGGATATCACAGCACTTCAGAACACCTTTAGGTTATTTTAGCAAGCTACTAGTATGGCCATTAATGTCAGCAAATCCACACTGACAGCCATGGGTTGTACACAACATGAGATTCAATTTACACTCAGGGATTTTCCCTTTACGCTTCTATCCATTGAAGAAGGGTTAAGATACCTTGGATATAGACTAAAGCCTCAAGGATACAAAATTGCTTATTGGATTTGGCTCACCACCAAGATTGAAAAACGCCTCAACATCTGGTATCACAAGTACCTTTCAAGGGCGGGCCGACTGGTCCTCATCAAAGTAGTATTGGAAGCTACACCCGTATATTGGATGACGCTCGCTTGGATACCTAGAGGTATTCTAGCCAGACTACAAAACATTTGCTACTATTTTTTTTGGAAGGGGAACCAACAAGGAAGAATATTTTCCTAGGTAAAATGGGATACCATCTCCAGACCCAAAAGATGGGGAGGATGGGGAATAAAGTGGCTGGACATCTTCTCCAAAGCTCTAGTAGCAAAATTAGGTTGGCAGCTCATCAATACAAACAGTGTAAGGACTAAGGATGCTATTGCCAAATATATTAGTCCCTCCTATTTCATGGACTAGATTCAGCACAGACAGAGAGTTAGCTCTAATATATCAATCATTTGGAAGGCAGTTATAAATTCCATCAACCTCATTCAAGATGGAATTACATGGAGAATACAATTTGGAAATTCTGTTCGAATCAGGGCCGACCCCTGGATAGGATGTGGCAATTCTCATAGATTACCCATGGATTTGAAGCATTATCTTGCGGGCCAAGGAATCACAAATATCAGTCACATAATGGATTAGGCACACTCCTCAATGTTTCAACAAGCATGGAAATCTGCACTTGACCTTAACATACCTGCACATTGGTAACATAGTTGGCTTCTTTATATTGATGCATTGACTGAGTCTCATATTTGGATCACATAAGGAGAGGACGAGGTCATTTGGGCGCATGCCAAGCATGGCAGATACACACCAAAAGAAGGGTATTTGATCTTGATGGAATCAGTCAAGCCACCATATATTGAATCATAGTGGAAAGCCTTATGGAAACTTAAAGCGGCGCCCAAAACTTGGGTTCTCATGTGGACAATCCTTTTCAACAAGATTCTGACAGGCTCAAACCTGATGAAGCGAGCTTTCCATGGACCGTTTTGGTGTCACTTATGCAGAGAGTATTCTGAGGACACTGAGCATTTATTTCTAGATTGTCCTGTAACTAAAGAGCAATGGAGGAATATTACATCACACTACCCTTCTCTAAAATCTTGGTACGGAAGGAATATCTCAGAAGCTTGGAGCTTATGGTGGACTGCACAGTGGGAAAGAAAGGAATATGCCCTTAATCATGTGTTGGGTTATCTGGATTGCTCAGAATCAGACTATTTTTCATCATAAGGAACCTCACTGGAATTCAATATTGCCTAGGATCATCGTTGATTACGACCAGCTACCAGAAGAAGACTTTGTCCCTCCCACTAGAGTCATACAACCTGAAATCATCAATAAGTCCATCCCGTGGGCCTATTTCAATGGATCAGCCCAGGATTTGGGATGTGGGGGAGGAGCATTAATATATTTATCTGATGTTCATTGTTTTAAAATTTAAATGGGCCTGGGAAGGGGAACCAACAATTTTGCTGAACTCTGCACTGCCAAATAACTCATACAATTTGCCCTAGAAAAACATTGCAGACATCTACAACTCTTTGGGGACTTTAAAATTGTATGCAATTGGTTAAATAAAACAGCTACTTGCAATTCATACTCATTGAGGCACATATTGGCTGAGGCTCACAGACTTATATCATTATTTGACACTTTTATATGTCATCACATTTTCAGGGAGCGCAACACAGAGGCAGACTTCCTATCAAAGGAGGCAGCACACAGATAGGATGACAATTGGTTAATATAGGAGGAGAAGGATGGTGCTTTCTACCAACACTACCACAGGCCGTTCATAGATTTACATGTAGTAGAATGGGCTCACGAGCCCGATAGAAATTTTTTATTATATATCTAAGTTATTATGGTTTTTCACGCAAACAGAACTATGATCACTCTCTCTGTGTAGAGAAAGTTTTTTATGTTGATATTATGTTGAAACATCAATGCTCCCTGTCTGGAACACATTTTTTTTTATTTTTGTACAACTACATACTGACAGGCTATCTCCTCACATATGCATATGCTACGACATCTACAAATTGTAATTTTCAAACATTAATGGAAATTATGACATTTTTTCCAGGGAAAAAAGAACATTAAATTAACAAAAAACAAAAAATTACATTAAAAGAAAAAAAAAATTACCTAGATAAGGTCCTTGTTGGAAAATCAAGAGACTTAGAGAATATATATGATTTTCCTTAACTTGATAATTACTTGTGATGTGTGTTGGCCTTTTATTAATTTATTAGATCTTGTTCATCAAGCAGTTATCAAAACAATGAATTTCACAACAAGACAAAGTACACAAGATATATGATTTAAGCGAGGAAAAAACCCCTCCAAGGGGAAAACCCATAAAAATTCTTCTCTTCTTGTAGAATTTATTCAAAAAGAGACTTACAAGCCCGAAAGACCAAAGCCCAAAGTCATCCATAGTACCAAGTCATCCCCCCAGAAATATCTTCTTCAAGGTAACTTCCAGAAATTTGACCTATTGCAACTTCACTCCATAATTTCGGCCCTGCAACTACTCATAATTTCGGCCCTGCAATTTTGGCCCCTACAACTGCAACTGCACAAAAACCCTAACTTCCCATTTTTGGATAGAGAGATAGAGAAAATATCCCAAGAAAACTTTGATTCATTTTTCCTTTCTTCGTCCTTCTTGCTCATCTTCTTCTTTGTTGTTGCAAACCAAACTTGTGTTGAGTGAGTGACACAAATGAGATTCATCTCCTTGTATTTATAACCTCCTTTAGGGGTCGAATTTCCCTCCCTTAGACAAACTTGTCCTTGACTGGGGTCAACTTGTTCTTGGAGAAATAAATGGTTTTTTCTTAACAAAAAAAACATTTTTCTTTCTTTATAATGAGTCCAAATGGGACTATAATACATGACATAATTTCTTCTTTGTCTTAGACAAACTTAGAAAGACCTAGAACCATATGTAACATGCTTTTAACCTAGAATTGAGAATGAAACCATGATTTACATAAAATTAAATTTTCTATTTCTTTTTTTTTCTTTCTTTATACAAATTATACAATGTCATGTTTACAAATAGGTCATTATGAAGACTGAACCTAGTTACAATTCCAATAGTCCCTAGCTTGAGATATATGGCAGGGGGGTGTATAAGGCTACCATCCTGCCAACTACAAGAGGAGCGGGTTGTGGCATTGCCTTCTTATGATGAATTTAAAACACACATCCCATCACATTGGTTTATCTATGTGCTATAATTATGTTACCACCCTATCGTTCATGTCACTTGTGTCTGGTTTAGTGGCATATTTCCCTGGCATTTGCAGTATCATCAAGTTGTCAATTCACCCCACACTTGGAAGACTATCACAATTTGTAAGCTTGCTCCCAATTTGCATAATGGTCATTTCAAGAGGCAAATAATTATGATGGCACGTTGAGCCATCTTTCTCTGCGTGAGGATAGTGGCTAGTAGTTTGTAATCATTCATTTATTGTACACTCAATTTAATGGCATCTAGTATATTTTAGAAGTTTCAGGCCTAATCATAAGTATTTAGAAGGAGCATTGGTAATATATCTATTGTTTTAAGCTTTTCTCCTTGCAATGATTCACCCCCTTTGGAAAATTTGGTGGTATTCCTTGCTATAATTGTTGTGTTGAGACCATTCTACTAACCCATCAGAGTTGTTTTTGTTGTTATTTCCTTTTTTTTCCCGGTCATCAACTAATTCTTCATTGGCTTTTCTTAGCTCCAATTCCTCTCCATTTACTAGTGGACAATCCTTCCCTTTGACTTCATCTACCTCCTCCACTTTCACTCTCCTCTTTGTGCTAGCCTATCTCTATGGAAATCTCACTCCTCATATCTCTTTCTTTGTGATTTCTTACAGATAGAGAGTGCAAGTCCACTATAAAAATACCTATTACAAGGATATTGGAAACCCCAGAGCCTAGGAATGGGTTGAAAGCTTTGCTTCTTTTTATCATGAGTTTACTTCTATAAGCATTCAAGAGGAAATCACCCAAGACAAATGTGACATTACAAATGAGAGACAATGCATTATTGACTCCAAGGTGTTTGTTGAGGTGGCAGGATGGATTCTAAACATGAGCCACTACTAGGGTCACCTCAATCATTATATACATATAGTCAATATTCATTGGCACCTCAATTGGTAGTTAGGCCACATGCTAATGGATTCTCTGGTCAATAGAAGGACCAATTTCTCCAATGTAGGGAATCCCACATGAACAAGGGATCAAATAAACATCTTTAGGGTCTAGAAGGTCTTTAATAGATCCAAAAAAAAAAATCTAATGATATTAAGAAGTTTAAACAAAGAATAAATGTTTATATTTTTCTTTACATTAATTAAAATAAATATTATATAACATTTTTTATTCACCAAAAAAATGTATATATGTACATAACCTCTTTAAAAAAACAATTAAGAGCAATTTTTTTATCATTAATAAAAAAAAAAAAAATTAGAAGAATTGATAACTGAAAATATTTTGAAATCTAAACTTAATCTAAATATAAAGTAGATAATTTAAAAAAAATTTTTTTATCTTCAACATTTTTTATTTAACCATATTTATATTTTTCCTTTACATTAATTAAAATAAATATTCTATAATATTTTTTAATTTTTATGTTAACAATGTTTCTCTTTGCATTAATTAAAATATAAAATTAAATAATAAATAAAAAAATTTATCACTACATCGAAATTTGATTGATACCTCCCATTTCAAAATGAATTTAAAAGGATAATAAATAACTTTTTTATTCACTTAAAATGATAATAAATAACTTTTTTCTTCACCAAGGTGTCGATAGTTGTGAAATGAAACTAAAATGATATTAAATAGATAATATTTTTCTTCACGAGAGTGCCGACGGTTGTGAAGGCTCAAAATGTATTTCATTGTGTTTGGTGTGTGATTTAGTCATGTTTACTATTTCACTATAACTTGAAGTAAGTGTGAATATCTTAAATGGTTATGCTTTCAGAAAATATGATAATATATTCACTTTCTATCGTGTCTCATAGGGAGTTGGCGCTTCATTTTAGTTTTTGTTGATGAACTAAAAAGTTGGTGTTGATAAACCAAAGATTGGTGTTTCTTATAATCATTGTGTGGTTTTCTCCTAGTTTGGGCTTCCACATAAAAATATTTGTAATATGTATATTTATGTTCTCTAAGAATATATGGCCAACTTTATTGTTTCCTCGAGAGTAACTACCACATCTTGCAGTTGTTACCGTCCACCCATGGGTTTGTGATCGCAATTTCAATATTGTCTAAGGAAAAGATCAAAGTTTTGACATATGATTAATCATCATTCACGTTTCAGCCTAACTTTCTTCACTTATTTGATTAATGGAGTTGTTGAAATGTGTAGCTTGGGAGGTATTCTAGAAGCCTACATCTAGGGTTTGTGAGAATTTTGGTCACAAAAGGACTTTGTGGGAAACAAACACAAGTGAAGGGGCTTTTGTACCTAGATGGTGTCTAAAATTCTAAAAAAAAAATAAAAGGAAAAATCAAATCCCAAGTCTAAGTGGGTAAATACTCTTAGATCTAGAAGATTGCAAAGAAAGATTCGAAGAAATCCATTTAAGAAATTTCTTAGGAAAAAGATATATGTCAAATCAAGAGGAGCTCGCTTGATCAAGGGAAGAGGTTGAGATGTAGCCTAGATGGAGGCTGAGCTTGGAGGCTAGGTATGGCTACAAGGAGAGGCCAAGTAATCACACAAGGGTATCTTCAATCAAGAGGAGGATCAGATCTAAGGAGCCACACACTATCTGGAGGCAGTCGAGTTTCAGGTGTGTTTTGTGCATAACTTTGTGGGGCATATACCTCTGTAACATGTCGTCGTTGTATAGGTATCAAGGAAAGGGCCAAGACCCTTGTGAATGGATTATTAAATCACCGCAAGGCCTAATCTTGGACAAGAATGAAGGCCGCATCCCTTAATGAACTACCACATGTGTATGAGGCTTGTATAAAGGATGTCGAAGCCTATAGAAGAGCTGAACAAGATGAGGTTTAGGGTTATCATATAGGAGCCTTAATGGAGGACTATTATACCTCTGTTATGCACATAACTACAAGTTTGGCCTGCTCCTCATGTTGATTGAATACCAAGGTTGGAGGTATGTTCTAAGGTACTTAGAATAGAATTTGTTTAAGAGACAGATTTTAGGGTGGAGTAAAAGAAGCAAATTTTAGACATAATACATCGATAATATTAGTGACTTAGTTGCTATAAGTATTGATCCTTATTGGATAGTTGAATCTCCTAAAGTAGGCATGATTTGTTTGATGTGAAGGCCTACAAATTAATGAGATGAGGCCACATGAATTAAGGAATCAATGCAAGTTGTAGAGGAGTTAAAATAAGGGATCGTCATAGATTTGTAAGGATTGGTAAATGGCTAAGTTTGGGTGCTTTTGTAGTAGGAAAAAAAATCCCTGGATATGAAGTTTGTACCCTCAATAAGTTGTGTCCAAATCTATGTTGCAGAAGATGGATGGGCTTGTTTTAAAGTATTTAGAATGGCAAATAAATATGCCCTAGTTGGGATATGACCCTAGATTTGTGTAAAACAAGAGAGTCATGACCCTAGTAAGGATGGAAGATTGATCCTCTATTTAAACAAAAGGAAAGGAAGAGAGGATTGCAATGAAGGGTTATAAAGTAAAGGAAGAGGAAGAGTAGCTTCAGGGGTTGAAACAACAATATAGAAGAAAACCTAATTAAGGGTAGGATCATGAGTCATAGACCTATGTAACAGAGGAGATATTGTGGAATAGAGGGCAGTTGGTAACTAGCCCTACTTTAGTCAAGGAGTTGACTGAATATGGTTAGATTTGAAGATGGAGATGTAGTTCAGTTCAGGAACAAGAGTTGAGATTTAGACATGAGTTGGAAGGACATCTTAATACTAGTCAGAGGGGAGTAAGTAAATGTTCTTAGAGCCCTAAGTGCAGGACTTGTGAATGGCTATAAGCATGCTAGTAATGGAAAAGACATTATGCTCGGGGTTTAATCAGCTAAAAGAGCTAGATTGACTAGTCCTAACTTGACAGTTGGAGAAGGAGATTCAACAGACAAAATGGGCTTCCCTCTGCCCCAAATTTTGTCTTCATTGGAGCAACACAAGAAGGCTATACAGGGGAGAAGTCCCAGACAAATTGTAGGAAGAAAAGGTTTCACTTGACTTGTGCCTTATTCAAATGGATGAATTTGAATTTCCACATGAGAAAGATGACTTGAGTTGTAGTTAGCAAGAGTGACATGGCCAAGTCACTTAATTAAGTCAGCCAATTCGAGTTTGTGGGAAAGAAGCAGAGTTGTTCATGAGTTGATTTCTAATATCTAGTAATCTAGTGGAGTTATAATTAGTGAAACTTAGTTATCTGAGCTTTGGTCATGAATAGATTCAGTAGGAGTTTAGTTGAGTTGAGGGAAAAAATCATAATTATATTTGTTGTTGTATAATGTTGAGTGCACATAGTTTTCTTGTAGCAGGTGAGGAAGTTTCTTCGGATTGTGCAAGAAAATAGGGCTCTTCTTATTCTTTAGGAGCAGGAATTGCGCAAGGAAATAAGAGGAAGAAGGAGGCCTATTTTGGTTGAGTATTGGCCAAAGCGGACTCAGTAGGAGATCGGTATTGCAATGCAGATCAAGTTTCAAGGATTGAAGTTGTCATTGTAATAGACCATTTTTATTATCTTATATAATACAAATAGAGGAGGGGCTTTTCCCAATTGGGTTCACTAGTAAAAAAATTGTGTTCCTTGTGATTGAATGATTGCATGTGTTTCTATTGTATGTTTTCCCTTCTGTAGATAGGGTAGAATAAATTTGTTTCTATTTTGTTTAGTCTAGAGTGGTTAGTCTAGAGTTGTTCACGGACAAAGTTGTGAACAACTCAACAAAAGTCCCTAAGTGTTGAGACATTGAAGGACTAATGTTCAGCTTGAGGGCAGATTGACATGTCGTGTTCAGTGACCTAAAGGAGAAGGACCATTGATAGAGGCAGAGTTTCATATTCGGAGCAAATGGACTAGCAGATGTGTTCAGAAAATGTGGACTAAAAGGGTAGTGGGGCACCACATCAACAAGTAGATCAAGTATGTGTTGTTCAGGGTTTATTGGTGATCAACATGACAGACAACAAGCCCTAGTTGTATGTACTTGTATCAGTGGATGTATGAGGGTCATCATCCCTGGTACGAGAGCCCTACATCTTTGTATTAGAGTTGTTAATACAACAACGAAGGGTTGAAAAATTTAAAAGTTATCATGTGTTCTAGTTGATTCACTGATGTGTAATTTTATACTTTGCAAAGTAGGATGGTTGAGGTACATGAGTAGGTTTGTGTTAGTGATTCTAAGACCTAAACTAGATTCTCATGTGCCATGGAAAATAAGAAAGAGTCACTCAAAATTTCGGGTTTGTTTCATACTCGCTCATTAATTTTGTTTGTAGAGAGGTTTAAACAATTGAACCAAAGGAACATTTAACCTATATGTTCGTGGAAAAATTAGAAATGATTCTGGGATGACAATTTAATTACTTATTTGAAGGACGTCACATATATAATTCCTTGAAACAATTCAATGTAAGTGATTTTGAGTGTCAGAGTCCATGCATGTTTCCAATGCTACATTGTTGTAAAGCTTTAATTCGAATGGTATTCATACCACTAGTATCAATATTCATCCACCATGGGAATTAATTGTCCCTCAGTGCTCTTCTAAGATATAGTCTCAGGTTTGAATTATCTATCATTCTTGCTCTTCTAATACTTTTTCTTGTAAAAATTTGGCACCTCGGGGATGAATTTCTCCTAGAAGAAATCATATATTTCAATTTTGTTTGAACCACCTATAATAAAATTTCATTCCTGGAAATTCTAATATGACTTTCCAAAAATGATAATCCTACATCTCAATTTGGAGGTGGCTTTCCCAAAATAGAAAATTATGTACAAATGATCAAGGATGCTCTTGACATGTGGAATCCACTTTCAAATCAAATAAATCGTGATTATAAAATTCAAGAATTGATATTTTTATCCTTATTTGAATTATTATTATTATTATTTATTAAATAATCTAAAGTCATTCACTTTTAATGGATTAATAGAAAGGAATTTATCTCATCGAATAAGTAAATTAAATTGAGAATCTCTTACTTGGAAAACCAAACCTCTCTCTTGGAATAAAATAGTAACTCCACATTTAGGAGAATGTAACTCTTCCTCACTAATTCAATGTGTGACAAAAGTGTAACTCCTCCTAATTAAATGCACTTGTAACTCCCCCATTCAATTTGATTTGTAACTCTCACCAAATATTCTCTCATGTCTAAATGTAACTCTCTCTCCCTAATTCGAATTGTAACTCCTCAAACAAGTGTACCTCTCTCTCTATTCTTGGGATGAGATACACTTCTCCTCAAGTAACTCCTCCCTCGTGGAATTCTATTCTCCTATTATTGACTCAAGGCATGAATTCATTTTGTAACTCCTCTGATTTCTCATCTATTTAAGCAAGAGAAAGAGAGAGTTGAGAGTAGCATGTTTATTGTAAAAAACGAGAGCAAGTGTTGAGTGTGTGCAAGAGAAGTGTGAGAACTGGTGAAGAGAAAGGGTAAGGAAAGAGTTGGAACAAGTGTGAAGGACATGATCTAATCAAGAGAAGGAGGATATATTCAACAAAAGAGAAAGTACACTCCAGTTGCAAGGTTATCAGACATTGGTGACTTTACTCTCTCTCTCTCTCTCTCTCTCTCTCTCTCTCTCTCTTTCGATTGCTTGATCAATTATCCTTTGAATATCATTGGGCTTGGCTTGCAATTCTTAAATTAACTTCATGACTGGAACTCCCAAAGAGGATGGAAAAACAACATCCATTCCATAACCCAATTGGTATGGTGACAGGCAAATTGATTTCTTTGTGGTGAGCTTATTAGCCCAAAGTGCATTTATGATCTTGTTGTGTGTTATGAAACTAGCTCCCAAAAAGATAGAAAAGAAAGATCAACACCTTAGAATTCATCCTCTTCGAGGGGACAACCTCCTTTACATTACACAACTGAACAATTCTTGGATGATACAAATGACAAAACCTCCTTTCTATATATAGGACACGAAGGGGTCACAATATAACAAAAGTCGACCTAAGAATAATAATATAAGGGCACAAAAATAACAATAGTGGGCTTCTATGGGGCGTAATAATAACAATACGGGGGCAATAGGGGCACAACAATAACAATAAGGGATACAATGACAATAGTAATGGGGGAATCACTAGTATTATAGAGACCTAACATGCCCCTCTCCTTCAAAAAGGTGTTGTACTCAATGCTTGAGTATTTCTGGATGCTTTTGTATATAATTCTCATCCTCCCATGTGGAATCTTCAACGGCTAAGTTCTTCCACTTGATGAGATAATCTGAAATTGATCGATTCCGTAGTTATCGAGTTCTTGTTTCTTTGACTGCTTCAGGTTCCAATATGATTTTTCCTTCCTCATTAAGTTCTGGCAATAGTGCTTGAACTAGGAGCTTGTCACTTATAACCTTCTTTAAGCATGACACATGGAAAACTGGGTGCACTCGGGAAGCTACAGGAAGCTCAAATCTATATGACATAGTACCTATCTTTTACAACACCTTGTACGGACCGTAATACTTTGGTGATAATTTATTATCCTTCTTAGCTTGCTTGAGGGCATTTGTTTATATGGTTTTAGCTATAGGAATACACAATCACCTACATCAAAACTTCTTTCGCTGCGATGTTGATTTGCCTGTTGTTTCATTCTATTATGCGGCAAAGTGAGGTTATCCTTTAAGAGTTGGAAAACTTGTTGTTGATGCTTGATGCGATCTTCCACTGCTTGAACCTTAGAATTTTCTCTTAAATATGATGTGGTGGATGGTGGATGGTATCCATAAAGTGCCATAAATGTGGTCATTTTTGTTGTTGTATGGAAGGAAGTGTTATACCACCATTCATCCAGAGGCGACCATTTGACCCATTGTGTATGTTTATCAGATACAAAGCAACGAAGATATCCTTCCAAACATATGTTTACTATCTCAGTTTTCCCTTCAGAATGAGGATGATAAGATGAGCTATGAGCTAACTGAGTACCAAGACAAGAAAAATAATTCTGTCCAAAAATTTCCAATGAAAATGGGATCTCTGTCACTTACAATAATCTTTGGGTTTCCATGTAGC